>CANXYI010848695.1:0-11588 GCA_948208565.1 Hura crepitans | reverse complement strand
GTAAACTAAAGGTTATGTTGATAGAAGCTCTAATTCTTGTACAACTAGTGTCAGGAAAGGATTTTACCTTTTATAGTGATGCTTCTTTGAATGTGCTTAGATGTGTGATCATGTAAGAAGGTAAAGTAGTAGCCTATGCTTCTATTAAATTAAATCCACATAAAAAGAATTATCCAATGCATGATTTAAAGCTAGCAGCTATAGCATCTACTTTAAAGATTTGGTGACATTAGCTCTATAGAGAGAATTGTTATGTGTACACTGACCACAAGAGCTTCAAGTATCTCTCTACCCAGAACAAGTTAAACTTGAGACAACACCGGCGGATGGAATTGATAAAAGATTATGATTATTTGATTGATTACCGTCCTGGTAAGGCTAATGTAGTAGTAGATGCTTTAAGTAAAAAGTTTGTAACACCCTTATATCCAACCGGTAACTGGTTTAGATACAGGATGTCACATTCCTAGTTTGACCCATTTTTCTCTTTTTATTCACTAGCTTACTCTATTTGTTTTATTCGGTATAATCATTTTATCATAACACATAACACACATCCACCACATTCAATTAAAACATGTAAAGGCATAACAATAATATTATTAATACTTAATAATTGTTTAGTACAATTGTCATTTACATGCCTAATATGTTAGACATATAATCAAAAGGTACTACTAATCTACATATGTTATATATATATATTTACAATATTTGTAATACACAAAACATATACAAGTATTTCTCACTATCTATTACATAAGAACAATGCAAGTATACATTTAGCATGCAAATAATGCTAGTGGTGGGGTTTATGTAACGCCTTAAAAACCCCTAATTTATGAATAGTACTTTTAAGGAGTGTATAGTGATCTTGAGGGTCAGGATATACTGACACTACCAGATAAAAGTATTAATCATAAAATAATTTTGAGTGAAATTTCAAGTAAAAATGAATTTATTAAGATTGTTAAAAGTGTGGTCAAAGTTTTCATTGTGATGTTTTCTAAATAGTGTTGTAGTTGAAGTTGAACCATAAAATATTTTATTTTTGCTCAAAAGGAGCTGAAATTGATACAACTTGATACTAAAAAATTCTAACTAGTCTAATGAAACTGGAATCAGAATTTATCGAGATCGAAAAGTTTTTTCAAAATTCATGTAATATTCAAAGTTGAGATTTTTATTGGTTTTCTTGGAATTTTGGGCTAAAATTTTAAGAGCATGTAGAACCTAGTATTTTTTTTAATTTTTGGATAAAATTTAAGAATTTTTGGGCTTATAGATTATTTTTTATGAATTTTTAAAGGAAAAAAGGAAAATAATAAATTTTTTATTTGGTTTGAAAGTCAACATTTCAACCTTTTTTTTTTTTGTCATTTTCCCTATCTTCTTCTTCAAGAGGCTAATAGCCATGGCTACCATTTCCTCCATTTTCTTTCTTCCATCCACGATTAAACCTATTTTCTCTAATTTTACATCAAAAAATAAACTTACATTGCCCCAAAACAATGATTTTGGCATGAATTTTGAGGAAAACTACAACACGTCCTACTCGATCCACCTCTGAACCAGATTAGAGATGTCACTTCCCAGTAAGTCACCCATCTTGACATTTCTCTCATCCTCAGCTCATTTAACCCAATAAGAAATAATGTTTTCTTAAGGTTTTAAGATATAGATCTGACCTAACTTATTCTCATTATACTCTGTTTACATGCTACATAGGGTCTTAAGTGGACCAGTTCATCTTAAATACCAGAAACCTTTAGAACGCCTTAAGAAGATTGCATAAAAAATCCAGTAGCATAATGCCTGTTCAAGCAAAATCCAAAAATTTTAACTAGTAAAATGAACACTTTTATAAAGAACTTATTCATAACTCAGCTTATAAGATCCTTCTAATCCACTACAGATCTCACCATCATCAATAATAACTTATACATATAACTTAGCAAGCACACAATATATATCATCAGTATATGGTATTACATCTCACTGTTATTACAATATAGTTTACTTCATATACATGAGTGCATCTATAGGTTATAATATACATGACTGAAAGAGATTAGATATACCCTAAAATGAGCTGACTGCTATGCTGCTACTCCGTGAGGCTAAGTCGCATGCACTTTCTACTACTTATGCATCAAAAAAATTGATATGCTAAGCATACGCTTAGTGGTGAATTTAATGACTCATGCTCTTAATCTCACACATCATACATCATGCCAATTTATATGTCATACATGATGCCATTCCATGTGTCATGCTCTATATCATCTCATATGTCAAGCATCATGCAAACATGCTATTATTGTCACAATCAACATGCATCATGATTAGTTATTTTCATGCAGTACCATTATAGGAAATTCATGTGTATTATGTCACTTATTTTAGTTTCAACATCTAAACTATATGTGTTCCATATAATCAGTTGTATTTATCATTTCGGTCAATGACCCATATCTAAAAGACTAAACTTTTAACATTGGTTAATGGGATCTAAACTTATGCAGGGGCTCACATTTTAGACCTCGATGGTTGCACCCATCGTAAATCTCAATATGTGCGGAGGGTTCTATCTCAAAACCTCGATGATCGCACCCATCTTAAAACTTGTGCAGGGGCCCGCATTCTAGACCTTGACGGCTATAGCCATCATTAAATCTCAAAGTGTGTAGTGGCCTTTTGTGGACCTTACGGTAGCTACACTTGTCATCAAATCTCATAAATTGTTTAGTGACCCTTCATGGACCTTAAGGTGGCTGCACCTACACAATATCATGAAAGATTAATATCATCTCATAGTCATCCTCATGGACTAATATCACATGACACTAAAGTGTCTTAGCAGTTGCTACTCCCTAGTTAACCGATCAACCTATCTAGTAGGTGTCTAACTAATATAGGCCTCTATGTTAATTATTCATTATAATCTTTATCTCGAATCAAATATTTATTTTTAGGTTCTACATAACTAGACATGACTGAGGCTAGCTTCAGTTACTTATGCTCTTCACATTCAACTTATTTCTTTCTCTATTTTTTTTCATTTTTGTCTTCCCTCAACTCATGTCTCATGTTCAATCTCATTTCTAGTTCATCTCATTTCAAGTGGAGCAACTCATACATATCAAGTTCTCATATTAATCTTTTAATTATCCAAGTTAAGAATTAGGTCTCGTAATTATATTATTCATGTAAATTAACCCTCATTGTTTAGTCTTATATTCATATCTATGTCATGCCTTAGTTCTAAATCTTTAAACTGCTACCCTAACCCATTTGGCCACTATAATTTAATCTATGTAAAAGTCATGTTCTTTCTATATAAACATTTGAGGCATGTCACACTAGTTAATTAACATTACTGTACACATTTTATTAATAACTATTACTTAAATCTCTGTAGTTACCACACACATGTTTTAGCCATTTCATGTTCTCTACCATGCCTCACTTTTTCTTTCTATCTTTCACAACATTGAGGCTCTAAATATTATGGACATCTCATTGTAAATCAAACCTTATGCAAATTCAATCCACAATATGCAAATGCACGTTCTCTATACATATATATATACCAAATTTATGCAATTTAATAAACCAAAGTGCACGGATCAATAAATTCACTTACTTAACTCTCTAAAATGGCTCTAAATCATTCCTTAAGCTTGACTTTCCTTCCTTTCCACCTCCCTTCCTTCTTTGTCTTACAAACATACACATGTGCCACATTCAAAAATTCTCCAAAAATTCTACATATAACTAAACTTAAATATAAGCTTACAAATACCTTAAATATCTTAATTCCCATCTTAAAAAAATTATTAGGAATAAAAAAAACCTCTTTTTCTTACCTTGGTCATGATTCACACCAACTAAATAACTCCCTCTTTAAGCCTTCTCAAGAGAAATTCTCACTAGAATAATGACGAGTGGAGCATGCAGGCAATTTTGGTGTATTAAATTGTAAATTTGGTGGTGATTTAATGGTTGAAAGGAAGAAAATTTCTAGGGTTCTAAGAGAGGGGTTGGCATTGGGTTTGAGAGGGAAAGGGAGGTTGAAAATGGCTATTTAAAAGTCTTAAAGTCTATCTTTAAGTATGGGATGAATGGTCAAATTGGTGCCAAGTGTCAAATGATGATAAGATTTATGCTTAGCATAATTCCTTTTAAAAATTCATATATCATGCTCCAAATCTCTAAAAATTTAGCTAATGGGCCTAAAAATCATCAAAATTAGTGTTTTAATTATCCTCAAAAAGTTAAAATATTTCTCCAATAAAAATTATTTTTTTGGGTAAAGGCATCATAGATTAATTCCATTTAATTACTTCTTGATCTCAGAAAATTCAAAAACTAGTTCCATTGGCTTAGCTAGAATTTTTAACCATTAGGTCACTCTATTTTTAGAATTTTGAGCACTTTTAAAATAATTTATCGTTCAGCTTCAACTGAGTCACTATTCACAAGACACCAATAAATAAACTTTACAGTCTATTTTAACCCCTTAAATGACTTTTATTTGGTCACAAATTTCACCTATAATTATGTTTTAATAATTTCTATCATCTTATGGCCTTAGTTCACTCCGAGTCCCTAAAAGTACTATTCACAATTCAGTGGTCCCTATTTAAAATATCAAAAAAATTTTATGGGAATGACAAAAACTGTGGAGATTTGTTATTTAGAGATAGAGGTGAATAGTGATAAGTTAGGGTTCCAATGAGTTTTTTTGAGCTCTATTTTTTTCTAACATGCTTCAGGGATCAGTGGTAAACGTGTAAAAGTCAGTTTTTAGTTTTAATTAATAGTTTATTTTACTCAGATTTTTGATTGATATGTTGTTATATATGTAGATAAGGAGCAAAAGAAAGAGAAAGGGAAGGCATATTTAGGCATCGTCAATGTATTTTATGACTTCGGTAAGTGTATTCGAATTGATTTATGTTTTTCATGAAAATTTGTGTGTAAAAAGTGTATGCATATGTGTTTATTTAACATGCTATATTATGCAAATTGTGTAATTGGTTATGTAAACATGTTTATGATTGAAAATGATGCATAATTGCATAATGTGGTGATTGATTTTGATGTGCGATGCATAGTGTTATATGAAACCTAATATGATGTGAAGATGCATGAAAATGTGTATGGCTTGTATGATTACAAATCATAAGGAATTACATGATTAAAATGAGATTGACATCAAAATAAAATTATGTGAAATATGATTTGTTTGAGACGTGATGTGTCATGTGCATTGAAGTGACCTAAGTGGTAAATATGTTGACATGAAATAATAGCCTATAATGAGTTTGAATGCATAAAAACATGCCATAAAAGATAATTCCCCATACGATTAGACAACCTAGATTAGATAGGTTGATCGGTCAACTAGGGAGTGATAACAACTACTAGGGTATTTTGGTGCCTTTTTACTAGGTACAACTGTAGTGATGCCACTATACATTAAGTTGGTACGGCAATAGTAAAGTTGATAGTGCCACTGTACATTGAGCGAGTGTAGCTGCAGTAAGGTCCATTAGGCCACTACACATTTATTATAACTTGAGGGAATGATTATAGCCTTTGGGCTTAGATATACCCTATTACCCAGTTGTGGTCTATTGTTTTTTAGGTATAGGTAAGTATTGATATGTCCTCAATATTAATAAGATATGTGAAGATGATTAGTATGTATTGATATGTCATGACATCTATGATAAGCTGCTATTTACACATTGTGTGTACATTAGCAATATAATTTATGTAAGCATAACCATAATGCTAGATATATATATGCTTAATGCTTTTGCATGTTATACATGCTTGTGATCATAATGTTAAAAATGTGCAAATCATGTATGAACATAGTATGACTTATGTAATCCTTCTTATGACATTAATTAAACATAATTCTTGATATTGCATGAGTTGTATCTGTGTATACATAAGTTAATTTTAATACACCACTAAGCAATTGCTTAATGTGTCATTTTCATGTGATATGTAGGTTAAGGCAAGCAGGATTGTAAATAGCCTCAATGTCAGTAGCAATATCCTGAGGATATCTCTCGTGGTATATGTTGAATTTGTATAGTTATTGATGTATGTATAGTTGCACTCTTATATAGCTATAGGAATAAGCCTAAACTGTATTGTACAAATATTTTGTAAACTCTTGTAAGAAAAACAAAAATAGTTTTAACTTACACATGTGAGTATGATTTTGATATATGGTAATGTTGTATTGAGATTGTGTTGTTTTGTGTTGCTGAGTTATGAGATGGATGATCAGATGGACCAATATGGAGATTTGATGAGTTGTGTTGATATAAAAGTATTTTTTAGCAGGTTACTATTTAGGATAGTGCTCTGAGTAGTTGTTATGTTGCCATAATTTTAGCATAGGGACCTTAATAGTGAACTTATGAAAATGATTTTTTATTTTTTGTATTTTTAACACCTTGTGCATGTAAAAGATATTTTGAACATAAGATTTGTTTTCATTGAAATTGATACATGAGATCATATATCATTTTATGTGTCATCCATTATTTGGGTCCGTTAGTTGGATCAGGTAAGAAGTGGCACATTTGAAGGTATCAGAGCTTTAATTTAGGCATTCCTTGATATGTATATGGGTTATATAAGAGTGTTATAAGATTTAAAAGTATACATCATATAATTATACATATGAGGCTTATAATATATTTTCCTTACCTATAAAATTGAGGATGAGTTAATATACATTGATAGATGAGGTAGAGGTTGAGAGCCATGCTCTAGCTATAGATAGACCTAAGGCTATCAGGGCTGAGTCTATTATATGAAATGATGCTAGTCATGCAGCACAAAGGTCTAATGGCCAGCTAGTTTAGGTAGAGCAGATGTTGGAATCAGTGAGGCAGGTGACTATGACTACTGCTAGTACAGTGCATCTGCACCACTACCACAAGTATAGCCAGAACCATAGGTTTATTAGAAGACTTATTTGAAGAAGCTATTAAAGAATGGAGCTGAGTTTTTTAGGGGTGAGGATCAGGAGGAGCATAGTAGAGCAGAATATTGGTTAGATTTAACTTTATGGATTGTACAGCAGTTGGGATGCACTCAAAATAAGTATGCCTATGTGAAATTACATTGTTAGTAGATAAGGCATTAAAATAGTGGGAACCTATCATAGAGCATATGGCATAAGCAAATTTGACTTGGGATTTCTTTCTTAGAGAGTTTAAGGAGAAATATATTGCAAAATATTATCTTAATTAAAGAGACAAGAGTTTATAAAGTTGAAGCAAAGACAGAGATCTATTTCAGAGTATGAGAGGGAATTTGCTAAACTTAGCTGGTATGCGAAGGTGGTGGTCACAGTAGAGGAAGACTGTTGTAAAAGATTTGAGATGGGGTTGAATTTGGATATTATGTAACATATACTACTTATTAAGATAAGGTATTTCTATGCTCTGGTTGCTACTTATCAGTTTGTTGAGTTGGTACAGAAGATTAGAGAGAAGAGAGATAGCTACTAGAAAAAGAGGACCTTTGGTTAGGGATAAGGCAGTTCTATACTTACTTCGGATAAGAAGCAAAAAGGTGAATTGGTTCGAAACTAGTTGAGCCACAAGTATGATCAGGTACATAAATCAGGATAAGGCTTGAAAGTTAGTCCAAGCAGTAGACTTATATCTTTGGTACCCCTAGATTTATAGCTCAATTTCCATTAGTGCCATAGTGTGAGCATTGTGGTAGGAGACTGTTGGTACATGCTGGATGACTATACTTAGAGTGTGCTAGAATTATGGCTCTAAAGGCCACTTTGCTCGAGATTGTCCCATGAAACTTATGGGTTCTTCTTAAAGGAGAGACAAGAAAGATGCTGGAGATAAAGCTACAGATAGTATGAGAGATAAGTCAAAAGGAAAAGCTCCAGCTAGACAATACGTGATTAGAGCTAGATATGAGGTGGACATGCTGGAAGTTATAGTAGGTACATTTCAACTCTTTGATTTACCTACTTTAGCTTTAATTGATCTGGGTTCCACACACTCATATATTTGTACTGCATAGGCACAAGATAGAGGTCTAGTGTCATAGATGCTTGATATTGATATCATGGTTAGTAATCTGATAGGGTAGTGTGTGATAGCTAATAAGGTTTACAAAGATTGTCCCTTGTTAGTGCAAGGATATAAGTTTACAACTAATCTCATTAAGCTACCTTTTGATGAGTTTGATTTGATCTTGGGCATAGATTGGTTGTCCAAATATCATGCAGTAGTGGATTATAGAAAAAAGTGGATTATGCTTGTAACTAGTGATGGGATAGAAGCTATAGTTGTTAGGGAGAGATTGGACTACGTGTCTAATGTGATATCAGTAGTGGTAATGAGGAGATTGATAAAGAAAGCTGTTAAGCTTATTTGGCTCATGTTATTGATACTAGAATAGTAGAGCTAGAAATAAGCCAAATACTAGTAGTATTGAAGTTTTAGGATATGTTCCCAATCGAGCTTCCTAGTTTACCAATAGAATGAGAAGTTTAGTTTGGGATTGAGGTGTTTCCAAGTACAACATCAGTATCAATAACTCTTTATAGGATGGCTCCTACTGAGTTGAAGGAGTTAAAAGTGCAGCTACAAAATTGCTAGATAAAGGCTTTATTAAACTGAGTGTTTCACCTTAGGGAGCACTAGTTCTATTTATTAAAAAGTAGGATAGATCTTTGAGATTGTGTGGTGGATTATTGGCAGCTGAATAAGGTGACTTTTGAGAATAAGTATCTATTGCTAAGGATTAATGATTCATTAGATTAGCTAAGAGGAGCAGATGTATTCTCCAAGATTGATCTCAAGTCCGATTATTATCAGCTGAAAGTTAAGGACACAGATATGCATAAGACAATGTTCAGAACAAGATACGACCATTATAAGTTTTTGGTAATGCCATTTAGGCTTACTAATGGTCCATCAGTATTTATGGATCTGATGAACCATATTTTTAGGTCATTCTTGGATCAGTTTATTGTCATTTTCATCGATGACAACCTTGTGTATTTGAAGAATCAAGATGAATATGAGCAGAATTTAAGGATTATTCTACAAAAGCTAAGAGATGAGAAACTTTATACTAAGCTCAGTAAGTGTGAGTTTTGGCTAGATAAGGTGTCTTTTCTTTGACACATTGTTGCAGCAAATGGCATAAGAGTTGATCTTATAAGGTTAAGGCTGTGATAGACTAGAAGCCACTTAGGACTACCATCAAGATTAGGAGTTTCTTAGGTTTGGTAGGTTACTATAGGAGGTTTGTTAAGGGGTTTTCCTTGATTTCTGTGCCTATGACACATCTTTTAAGGAAGAATGCTTAATTTATTTAGGATGATCAATGCCAAAAGTGCTTTGAAAAGCTTAAGAGTATGTTGATTGCTAATCTTTTAGCTAGTTTCATGGGAAAGAGTTCACTATCTACAGTGATACTTCTTTAAATGTGTTAGGATGTGTACTCATGCAAGAAGGTAAGGTAGTTACTTATGCTTCAATGCAGTTGAAACCTCATGAGAAAAATTATCTAACCCATGATCTTGAGTTGGCAGCTATGGTATTTGCATTAAAGATTTGGAGGCATTATATCTACGAAGAGAAATGCTATGTCTAAACTGACCACAAGTGCTTGAAGTACCTTCCTACATGGAAGGAGTTGAATCTTAGATAGAGGAGATGGATGAAGTTAATAAAGGATTATAATTGCCTTATTGACTATTATCTTGGGAAGGCCAATGTTGTGGTAGGTGCTTTGAGCAGGAAATTTATAGCAACTTTGAGAGCTATGAATGTTAGATTAAAGGTGATTGATGATAGAGGCTTTCTAGCAAAGTTGTAAGTGAAGCCTAATTTGATGCAGCAAGTGAAAGGAGCTCAAAAGGATGATCACAGGCTTGTCAGTATTATAAGTGTGATTCAAGAGAGGAAGTTTTTTGAGTTTTAGATCAAGGATAATGCCTGGTTGTTTATCATGGTCAACTTTGTTTACTTGATATAGGGGATTTGAGACAGTAGATTCTGCAAAAAGCTCATAATACCCCATATGAGATATATCCTGGTAGTACCAAGATGTATTAGGATTTGAAGACTACATATTATTAGCCTAATATGAAGTGAGATATGTCTGAGTATGTGGCTAGATGCCTTACTTGTCGGCAAGTTAATATAGAGCATCAAGTTCCATTTGGATTGCTGCAACCTATAGCAATACTAGAGTGGAAGTGGGATCGAATCACCATGGATTTTGTAGTAGGGTTACCGATGACGAGAAGTAAGTGTGACTCAGTCTGGGTAGTGGTTAATGGATTGACTAAGTTAGCGCACTTTATACCATTTAGGATGGATTTCTCATTAAAGAAGCTTGCAAAACTTTATATCGATGAGATTTTCCTATTATATGGTGTGCCGCCATCTGTTATTTCTAATTGAGACCTTAGGTTTATATCAAGGTTTTGGAGGAAGCTTCATAGTGCCTTTGGTACTTGACTTAGTTTTAGCACAACATTCCATCAACAAATGAATAGCCAATTAGAGAGAGTTATTCAAGTGCTTGAAGATATGTTGAGAAGCTATGCCATAGAGTTTAAGGTAAGTTAGGATCACTATCTTCCTTAGTTGAATTTGCTTATAACAATAGTCATCAAGTGAGCTTAGGCATGGCTTTTTATAAAGCCTTATATAGAAGTAGATGTAGAACTCCCCTGTGTTGGAGTGAATTAAGTGAGAATAAGCTTATGGGGCTAAATTTGATTAGAGATGCAGAAGAGAAAGTAAGGATTATTAGAGACAAGCTAAAGGCAACATTAGGTTGATAGAAGTCATTTGCAGATTTGAAGAGAAATAATATTCAGTATGACGTAAGAGACAAAGTGTTCCTCAAGGTATCTCTACGGAAGAAAGTATTAAGATTTGGCAAGAAAAGAAAGTTGAGTCCATGATTTATTAGCCTATATAAAGAGATGAAATGACTGGGACCACCGGTCTATAGACTAGCTTTGCCACCTGAGCTAGAGCAAATACATGATGTTTTTTATATATCTATACTTAGGAGCACAGATGAGATTAATCACATATGTTTTCATTAAAAGAGGTTGAGATATAACCAGATCTACCAGGTAAAGAGGAACTAGTGAGGATTCTAGCCCCGGAAGTGAAAAAGTTGTGGAATAAGACAATACCTTTTGTAAAAGTATTATAGAGACATCATGGCATCGAAAAGGCTACCTAAGAAAGTGAAGATCAGATGGAAGAGCAGTATCCATAACTCTTCAATTTAGGTAATTTCAAGGATGAAATTTCTTTTAAAAGGGGAAGAAATGTAACGTCTTGAAAATCCCCAATTTATGAATACTACTTTCATAGGAGTATACAGTGATCCAGAGGGTTAAGATATATTGACATTATAAGAAGAAAGCATTAATCATAAAATAATTTTGGATGAAATTTTGAGTGAAAATGAATTTATTAAAATGGTTAAAAGCGTGGACAAAGTTTTCATTGCGGTGTCTAGTTAATAGTGCTATAGTTAAAGTT
>CANXYI010848677.1:0-10868 GCA_948208565.1 Hura crepitans | reverse complement strand
TGCACCTATAATTTGAACCTATAAGGACTATATTATGTGATTATGTATTGTGGCTTTGATGCTTATGTTTTGGCCTTAGAAATGGCCTAGTGATTGTATGGCTTAGGGCCTATGAACATTGTGGAAATATTGGTGAAAACTATATTAAAAAAATGTTAAGAAATTATCTCAGAACTGGCTTTCGAAAACTTGACGTAATGACCTATAACTATTCAGTTTGATCATTACCTGAATCAAAAATACCACTGGATAGTAAATGGAAAATAATTGAGAAATACTTATGGGATAAAATCAAACATAATATATCTAAATTATTGACATTTGCAATCTTGGAAAATACTTTTGAGAATTTACTCGGTACAGCTTAATTATGTCCATACCAGATTTGGCAAAAATTTAAACTGTAAAGAAAAATTTATAACTGACAATTTTCAAATTTTAAATATTATAAGAAGTTAATTTTGTGAAGGAATGAACATAGATTAAGTTACATGGCCCATTAGTTAGACACCCACTGGATGGGTTGATCTGGCAACTTAGGGTTTTAGTAGCTGCTAGTTGTCTGATGTTCAGGCAAGGATATTCAGTGTGGCTAGAGAGGGTTACAGGCTAATCTCTATTATCTCACATAGTTATTGAGATTCCTTATGGCTGGGGAGGCCTTTGGACTAATCTCTATTATGTCACATTCCTGATGATGATTAATAGTGGTTGGGGAGGCCTACGGGTTGATCTCTATTATGTCACACAGATGTCGAGATTTTATTTGTGGTTGAGGAGTCCAATAGGCTGATCTCTATTATGTCACATAGATTGATGTTATTTATTTGTGGCTGGAGAGGCTACAAGATAATCTCTATTATGTCACATATGCCGATGCAGCAGCATAGGTCTAGAATAAGGACCACGACACCAGTTTATTTTCCCTCTAGATCCAATGTTTATCAAGGATGTCTCCTAAGCTAGGCCAGTTAAATTAATTAAATAAGATTAATAAATCCATATATAACTGTGAAACATGACCCTAGGGCATTTTAGTAATTTTCTATTGATAATGAGTAAAGGCTTAAAATGGCATAGTTATGCATTAAATGAGTAATAATGACTCAACACACAAATTATACGGCTTGCAATAATTAATTGGATAATTATAAATAGTAACACCCTAGGGGCAAAATGGTAATTTTGCATGCTAGAGTTACAAATTAAACTTAGGACATGTGTATAAGGTAAAAATAGAAGTTTGATGCATGGGTTAGTTATCGAACATGTTTTTAATGGTTGAATTCACCATTGAGTATTTTTATACTCAGCATACCTATTTTGGTGCACAGGTACCCAGTGCAAAGACATCACCTCATAAAGCATGCAGCGAAGTTTAGAGGTCACATTGACAAGGTGGATCATGTATATAGAGTAGACTTTGCACTCTATGTACTTAGGTAGGGAAAATGGTTGTGATGTATGTAAGAGGCATAGGGTAGTTTTTGTATATATATATCAGACCATGCTATAATTAACCAAGAGATTATTTCTCTTATGTATGCATGCTTTATGTTGTGTGTTTGTAAGCTTGAGGCTCTATATGTTTTATTGTGGCCTAAGGCTTATGATTGCTTTGTGATAGAAAATGTTGATAGGATGAAAACTGGGGGACCAAAAGGCTCTAGGAGAGGTGATATATAATATTAAAGTGTGCACAGGTGGAATTTGAATTTTTGGATATTGACCAAGGCAGCCACTATGCTTCTAGATTTTTAAATGATACTTGATTGAGCTAGATTCTTTCTATAATGGCTGAAATATAATCATATGAACTAAAATAGATTATAGGAACTGACTTGAATAAATTTGGAACTAGATAGAGTTATCTAGTGCAGTATAAGTAAAAGTTAAATGAATGAACATGGGGAAAATCTCAGGATGGGTGACCTGACGAGAAGTGCACTACTTAATAGGTTTCTTCAAGAATCTAGTAGGGGTGTTACACTCCGTGCGGTGTAGCATAATAACATAACTAACCTTAGACTCTAGCACTTATATGAACTACCCAAGAACTTTAAAACTAGGCTCTGATACCACCAATTGTGACACCCTCAATTAGATTCCTGAAGAAACACGACATATGATGCACTTCTTAGTAAGTCACTCATCCTAGGATTGCTCTAGAGGTAAACTCCTTAACACTTATGGATTGTTCTAGAACTATATTAGGTTTTGCTTAGATGTCCAGTCTAATCCTCAATCATATTCATACATGGTCTGACAGATATAGAAAACTCATTTATAGATACTTTTTAGGTCATAGAAAGTTAGGCAGCATAACGGCTATCCAGGTGACACATCAAAAATTTTTTCACCTCTTAAAAGCACTTCTATAGGCAAATAATCATAAACCTCCATCTAAACCCTTTTGCTCCCCCAATCAACATCAACACACATAAGACACATATAAAAAATAGACATAGGGCCCTAGGCCCACAATTATCAAACCATAAGCAAACTAAACAAACATAACACCTGCTCATATAAATCGCACCCAAGTTCTATATACAGGCATAACAACTTCTAAGCATGCTAACTCAAACCTATATGACTTTTATGTAAGTGCCAATGCTAAAAGAAAAAACAACTTTCTTTACCCTTCAACACTTGTATGGCTACACTGCACGATCATCGAGGCTTGCTTTCTTGTCCTTATTACCTGTACACCACAACACAGGTATGGTGAGTATAAAACTCAGTAGTGAATTTAAACCATTTAAAACATACAATATGCAGTAATACACACAAGCAAACATAAAATAATAGTTTAGGTGTAGTGTGTGAGCAACATGCCAGATGATTGATGCCATTTAAATGATATGTCATTTTTTTCTTCAAAATTACCAAAATGCCACTAGGGTGTATTTATTAAAATTACTATTAGAAATTAATATCAATTAATTTAAATTTACATTTTCTCTATTTTAAGTCCATTTCATAGGCCTGACTAGATAAACGACACATACAGACACCAGACTAAGAGGGAATTGAAAAATGTGCAATGGCCCACATTTTTTACCTTGACTGCTGCATTGGCTTGATACAACTATAGGGATCAATTCATAAGAACCTCCTAAAGGGTGAAAAAATATTGAGTAGCTATACATAGGGATCAGTCTATAGACCTTCCAAGTGCACTGATCATGTCAAACAATTCCTTCAGTCTGCCTAGTAGACTAGTGTAGTGGCCCATTTAGGGACCTTTGCTGCTGCACTAGTATAGTCTGATATACAGTTCAATAATGAAGAGTGTCTACCTTATAGACTAATGTAGTGGCTTAATTATGAACCTCAGCTACTGCACTAACCCAGTCTGATAAATAGACAGTCTAGCAGCCACTAATCCCTAAGTTGACTGGTCAACCCATCCAGTAGGTGTCTAACTAATGAGCCATCTAACTCCATTTTAAATTCATTTCTTTATTGATCATCTTTTTATAATATTATAAGTTGGGAAATGGATAGTTAAAATTTTTATCAGATAATCAATTTTTGACCTTGATAGTTATAAGTCATTTTTAGCCCTGTTGGGCAATGACGGGTAAATTTTTTTGTAACATTTTAACTCATTTTTTAATGCATAATTACAAGTATATTAAATCTAGTCTAGCATATTATTTTGGCTCAATTATTTATATGCTAGGCATTTAATTTAATTATAGTTCCAAAATCATTTTTAATGGGTCAGTTATAGATCATTTTACCTTTTTGCAATGGTTATTTTAAGTTCATTTTAGGTCCTTTTTTAATTTCAATTGCACTCATAGTCATACATCTCCATAGGCTTAAAGCCAAACTCAATTAGGTATGCCAAATTGCGATACAAATGGCTTCCATGCCAAGTTACCCAAACATCACAAGATATGTCACTTTAAGGTACCAAATTTATGTATAAAATAAGTAAATTTACAAGTCCACTTTTCATGCCATTTTAAGCCACTTTCATGTTCATTTCTCAATCTTTTTCTATGCTTTAAAAGTGTCCCATATATTACTCATTTCATGCCATAACAAGTATGCACATTCGCCTAAATCATGCCATATGAATAATGCCACATTTTTGCCATTACTCACATATGTGCTAGTTAGGCCATACCTTATTTTCATGCCAATTTACCTTGCAAAGCTCTCAGTTAAAAGCCTTAATTTGCCTTACACATGCTTTCAATCCATCCAAGCACATATATACACATTTAGACATCACACAAGCATGCCTACGCACACATTATTCCTTTGCCATGCAAACTAAGCTAACATACACTATGATCATGCCTCAACCATATTATACACGCACATAAAAGTTTTATTTCATCAATCTCTTTACCCACACCTCATATGCCATTAATGGCAAGCCATATACCATACCATATGACAAGTACACATGCCATACACTTAGCATACCCACTAACGAACCTCTCAACCATAAGAAGACACACATTAAAACTCATAATTCTCATGACTTACACATATATTTAAATTATCTTTCTTGCCATATACCTTAAATATCATGCTATAACACCTTAATAAGCTATACACACCCACATACACAGGCACAAAGTTTTCGGCCAAAAGGAGAAATTTCCCTTCCATGCATTTCCTCCATCAAATCAACATTCCAATCATTCTTTACACATAATATTAGCATAAATATGTAACTAAATAACCAATTCACACATATTAGCCAGAAATCACACCATTTTTATACAAGAAATCCTAACCTATCACATACAAACTCCATCATTCAAGCCTTAAATGCCTTAAACTCACTTACCACACTATCAAAGGAGTTGAATTCCAAACTTCAAGCTTGAAAGAACTCATCAACACCTCACTTCTTCCTTGGTCTCTATACGCACCAACATCCTTTCAAAAAACCACAAAAAATCACACACACCTCCAAATTAAATTTCATTCATGTAGGTGTTCTTAGAATTATCAAATTCCCTAAGAAATAAATTAAAAAGGGCTGAAACACTTACACATCAAAAGTTGTCTTTTTAGTCCTTTTTGATGTACACTTTAAGCTATCTTGAATTTTCTTACAATTTAGGGACTCCTATGGCCTCTAACACATTCAAAAGTCAATTTTTAACATAATTAAGGGATTTATAGTGGTAATAGGCAAGGAAAAAGCTTACATGAAGGAATGAAAATGGAGGCTTTTTATTAGAAATGGCATCGAGACAGTAAAGATGAGAAAAAAGAAGGAAGAAGGAGGGGTGAGTGGATGTGGCCAAGTGGCCACTTAGGTGGCAAATGGGGGTTTATATAGGTGGTGAGGTGGCATGGGTGGGGCCCACATGCCACCCGAATAACTCAAAAAATCTCAATTTTGACAAAAACTTCAAGGAATTTTAAAAAATCACTCATACAACCAAAAATCATCATGTCTATTTTAAAAATCCTTAATTTGTCCCATTTAAAGGCTCATAAAATTTCACAGCCCAATTCAACCAATAGAACAGTTGACCAACTACCTCGATTTACATGCAAAATCTCAAAATTAAGAAAATTTGCAAAACAACCTTGTAATTCAAAATTCTTTCACCAATGGACTCAAGGGAATTGTAACCTTTATGGTATGGCATTTTTTGGCATGTCCGAGCACATCCCAAGTCATTCTTAGCCTTACTCCATTTAAACTTATGGCCTACTAGATTATTGCCTAAAATAATTTATTGGTTATGCTAAATCTTTAAATTAAGTCAATTTCACCATTTTATGGCCCTTTAAACTTTAATTACCAATACCCCTACCTCAAGCCTCATCCAGGTGACTCGACACTTTGAAAATACTTTTTGACCTCAGTGGTACTATTCATAGAGCCTCATCTGATAGGCGTTATAGGGATTCTGGTGATTTGAACTCATTAAATCATAATTAATTCCCAATTAATTATTCATATATGTAAAAATCATGAGAGTTATCAAAGTCATATATCACAACTATCTAAGTGTCAAAAAGTAAAATGGTTTGACTTAGCCCTTTTATACACAGTTACCATGTAATAAACTCCTTTCACCATTCTTTATCTCATCCAAGTTTGAGTATAGACTTGTGTCAACTCAATACTTAATTAAGTATGTGTAATTAAGCCCTAAATATGGTAGTTCCAATAAAATTGTCTTTATTCCAAAAAATGCCCTTATGAATCCCATTGACACTCGCACTTCACTTTGGCAAAAGTTTTTAGACTAAAGATCATTACTAGAATAATGTGATAAACTCCTTACTCTATAATGTAGGGTGGTGAATCCTTTATTAATCACTACCCTATCTTCAAGTATTTCATGATATATCTAATCTCCTAGCTATGTATACTTCTTGTTTAAAGTAAATGCATCAAAGTCAAAGTATATCATTCCATACTTAAGATAGTTAATGGCCTCAATTTTAAGGATACTAACACCATTATTATGATGAGATGCTTTCATTGACATATATTAACTATCTATGTGAAGATCTTATGTTAGGTCTTTAATAAACTAGCTTCCCAAGTAAGCATCCACATGTTAACTATAAGCATCACTATGCTTACAACTTTATGAGAACTACTGCTTGACCTAGTTAAGAAGTATAACATATGCTAGTCTATCTATATTAACAATGTTCGATCTTGTTAATACTATGACTAGGGATATTTTAGGTATTATCAAAGTTGCATGCAATAAGAATCTTACATCATGAACTCTTTATGATTTCCTTTGCACTGTGATTATATACTAGGGACTTTATTACATGGTTTAAGTCATGGTAAGCAAATATAAAAGAAATATATATAAGCACAAGTAATAAAGAAAATGCCTTTTTCATTAATAAATTAACATTTTATGTACTTATCATACAAGTGTTTTGGGCATACAATTGGCAAGAAGTTAACCTAAAGGTCTGAAGCATTGACCTGTAGGTCTTGTATGTTGACCAGTAAGTCTAATATCAAATATAAGCCAGTAGGAAAAATACATTGGCCCGAAGGCCTAAAATAAGCACTGATATGCCGTAACAGTTATTAATCTCCCTAGTTGATTAGCCAACCTATCCAAGCTAGGTTGTCTACTTATATGGGCAATTGCAATTCTTAATTTTATTTCACCATATTAGAGTAGCTTTTAAATAACTCATAAGTCCTTTGGCTAATATATAGTCAAAGAAGGGTAAATAAATGAGTTTTATTGTAATTTTACTTTATGTAATTTGATAATTTTTATTCATACATGAAATCATATCATACACAAATTATTCATGCATTTTCATAATAACATTATGCCATTTTTAAATTCATTTACAACCATTTCCACTTACCTTATGCTCTTATGCCATTAACATTCATTTTGAATAGTTTAAGTATTCACTAACCAACATAAGACATTGCCTTTACATAATGACAGATTTTGGCCATGCTTATATCTCATCTTTGTTCAAAATAATATTCTTCATCATGTGGAAACATTAAATCCACCAAGCATAGTCATTGTTCTCAAAACATAATCATATCTCATATTATCATACATAATATACATGCCCTTTTCCATTAAGCACATAAAATGTGTAGAAGCATCAATTTATTTTAATTTTTCTTACATAACATATTATAACATATCCAATAATCATCATTTAACCTATTTAAGTCCTTCCTTAAGTGGAGATAATTTTAACCTAACATTGGCATAACACAATTCATTATGTATTACTAACATTTCAAGTCATAAATTTTTCTTACTAAAATTTTCTACTATATCAACAACTAAGTTGTCATATCACATCACATTCTATGAAGATCATTAAGGTGCCATTATCACTAAATATATCTTAACTCATGCAAACACGCATCAAATTAATTAAACAAACATTTTAGGCATCAATTACCACGATTGTCATTTAATTACTCATTATCATCAATAATAACACTAATCTAATCACGGGTTATGTTTCGGCCAACCGGTAACCATCATTAATACATCATATTTTCATCATGTTAATAGGTCCAAGATCATATTCTTAACATTCTATTATCATCACACACAAGTTTACACCAAATAACATACATTACACATTAAAACACATATAAACATACAAACTTTAACACATACACACACATTAGATAGTTAAGCTACCTTGAATACACATACCTATTAATGTTTTTTGAATTCCAAAAAGCCTTTTACACCTTCTCTTTTCCATTAGAAGTTCCTTAGTCTTATTTTTTTACACAACATATACAATTACCATAAACAAAAATTCATATGAAATCAAACACACATCCAAAAAGAAATCTAACTTCATAATTGTCTTATATAACCTCTAAAAACTCTTAGAAAATATTAAACCCAAATGAAAATCACTCATTCAATAATTGATTGCTATTCACATAAAACCCTAACGTAAAAAAATCTTCAAATAGAAGCATTCTTTCTTGAAATTGTTAGTGTAAACAAGATTCAGAGGGCTTAATTAGTAGGTTAGATTTGTTTCTAAGGCTTAACATGAGAGAGAAGAAGAAAAATGTTGGCATCAGTCACCATGGAAGAAAAGGAGGAAGAAAAAAAATTAATTATTTGACTTTTTAGTCAAATTTGACCCTTTTTATACCTATTTTAATGGATTCTCAAAATTTATGGTTAACATGATCTAATGGCTTTTATTTTTAAAGCTATTTTAATCCCCCTAAAATCCTCTTTTAAATTCCTGTAATATTGCATAAAATTGTTCACATCAAGATTTGAAAGGCCTATAAAAATCATGTTAAAAACTAAGAAAATCCAATTTAATTAAATATCAATATTCTTGTTCAATTTTTATACCTTACTCCCTGATCTTTAAAAATTCCAATTCTAATGCCAATAGGTAATTTTCAATATTTGAGTACTAGGTTAAGCCAATCCCAAATTTTTTAAAGAAAAATTAGAATATTTTATAGATCAACTAAAACTAGGTCACTATTTATGAGACATTGCTGTAAAATCTTTACAGTCATTTTTACCTTTTTAATAACTTCATTTTTCACTTCAAATTTCATCTAAAGTTATATTGTGATTAATACTTCCATTTGGTCACATTAGCATAAAAGAGTTCTATATTTTCTTCCATATAAAGCCTCATAAGGAGCTATTCCGAAGCTCGTTTGGTGACTGTTGCAATAGGCAAATTCTACTAAGGAGAGTTATCAATCCTAACTCCATTTAAACTCTATGGCATAGCTTCTTAGCTTTAACATCTGATAAACATGTTCTCATTATAAGCATATAATCAACTTGTGACTAAAGTCAGTCAAGTGCTAGAATTAGCTAAATGACCCTCTTACATTGGTCATCTGTCCATAGATGAAATGCTGTACTAAAGTTAAGTCAAGTGCCTAAGGTATTATGTAGCTTTTTCCAAAAGCTTGATATGAACCTTGGGTGTTAATTAGATATGATTGAAAATGGCATTCCATGCAGTCTCACTAACCCATCTCATATGTATAAAGTGAGTAAACTTAGTTAATCTATCCTAATTATCCATATTAAATCACACTTATTTTTGGTTATAGGTAGCCTAATGATAAAGCCCATAGTAACTCTATCCATTTTTATTCTAGTATTGCTATAGCATGTAATAATCCAAATGAAACTTGATGCTCTACCTTCACTTACTAATAAATAAGGCATCTAGTCACATAATATGCCACATCTCTATTCATTCCATGCCACCAATAATGTCACACTTTGAATTTTGATATGATTTTCCATAAGGTTAGAATATGAATTTGAAGAAAAATTGCGAAGTGAAATAGATATACAGATCGAATAGAGTTGGTTAGCATGAATAATGAAGTGAAAATCAACTAAAGGGAAAAATGGTAATTATGTTGAAAAGCTAAGGGTAAAATGGGAATTTCACAATTCATGGCTAAAAAGGTAAGAGAGACCTATAAGAGTAATAAGGGAGTGACTTATGGCATGGTAATGAAGAGAAAAATGAAGTCTAAGAGCAAGACAAGGTGAATAGTGACAACCGAGCCATAAACAGTGTTCTTGGGGCAAATGGAGTTAACTCAACCAAAAATTAGTATTAAATTATAATATACATTATAGTAATATTTTAGGAGCATTTGAGGTTATATAAGGGGTTAAAAATTGAAAACATAATCTAGATTACGATGTAATATGAATACTAAACCATTTAGTGCTGAATGGAAAAATTTAGAAATGTGCTCAGAAAATTTTAAAAGTGGCACATCTTGATGGTTAAAAATTTCAAGGAATCTAAAAGTCACAATGTTGAAATTTTTTAAACACGGGAGCTGTAGACACCTTGATTTTAGGTGTAGGACTTTCTTACGTATTTGTACTATGACCCGACTTGAAAAACTCACAGTGCGACTCAAATTTGTGAAAAGAATAGGAATCTATGGCGGACCCGAAAAGCATGCATCATTCATCATACTTCCCATATGTATGAAAAGCATGCATCACTTATGCTATCCTATGCATGAAAGGATGCATTATTTATCTATGTTTTCCTATGTGTTAAAGCATGCATCACTTATCCCTATTTTGCTATGCATGAAAAGCATGCATCATCCTTGTGATTTTCTTTGCATGAAAATCATGCATCATTCACAATTTCCCTTGTATGAAAAGTATGCATTATTCATTTATATTTTCTTATGCAAGAAAGCATGCATCACTTTTCCATGTTTTCTTATGCATGAAAAGCTTATATCACCTTCTTATGCATAAAAGCATGCCTTATTCATCATACTTTTTCCTATGCATGAAAGCATACATCACTTATCCTATGTATGAAAGCATGCATCATTCATCATACTTTCCCAATGAATA
>CANXYI010848627.1:0-12314 GCA_948208565.1 Hura crepitans | reverse complement strand
ACTTTAAAATAATTATTTCTAGACTCTAACATCATTATGCTATTGCTTAAAGACTTTATTTGCAAGGTAATATCTAAGGTCTCTTCTGAATATATTATTTCATAAGCCTATGATCTCCCAGGATTGATAACAAGTGATGTGATTTTATGCAATCTTGACTTTGATTATAAAAGTAAGTCATGATTTTGAGTTATTTCATAATGTACAACTAATTGTCGTGACTTCCTATTCATTTTATTATCTTTGTCTTAATTGCACAAACTTATATACGAGCATGCTGAAGTCCACAAGGACTTATCTTTTTGATATGTATATGATATGTAGTCTGCATGGACTTATATTCAATAATAGTATATTATTTGTCTTATAAATCATGCTTTAATATATCTTATTTTACAATGTTGATTTTGATCTATGATGTTAGCATGTTGTGTAAATTGTATCATTCGTTAAAATACATTTTAATATGTCAACAATATTGTAAAATCTGTATGGACTCCCTTTTATAAGGAGCATCATCCATACTGATAAACTTGTTTTATTCTTGTTTATTCTGTTATAAGGTCCACACGGACTCCCTCTTCCAAGGAACGTAGTCTACAGGGACATCTACTTTGAATTTTAGCTTCACATATATTTATTTCTTATTTTCTTTATGATTTTATATGAATCCTTTATTTGGTATCATTAAACCTCTTCCTTTGAGTTGTATGCAAGTAACTTTTCTAATTAGAGTGGATGTTCAGATGGACATAATATTCCTCATAAGCAATAGTCTGCACAAACACTAGACAGAGCTATATAGAGTCCACAAAGACTTAAAGTCGTATAGACGGGACTGATTTTATACTTTTCACTATTTCTTTTTGTTTTGTACTATTTATACTTCATTACTTATTTTGGGTTTGTAATAGCTAGTTAATAACTTGTTTTACATGCTAAACACCTAAAACTTCACATCAAAAGGTTTTCTACCTAATTAAATGGTGTTTTCCTTAATAAAATGGATTTGAGTTTTCCTAATCAAAAGTTATATTAATAATGTATTATAATAAAGACCAATCTCCTAGAGATGGGAGTTGGGTAATTACTGCCAATTCCTATAAAATTATGGGTAATTGTCAATTCATACCATAATTGATCAATAACCCACTTTTTGGATGTACAATATACCTTGTTGTATTCTTTAAATATTGCGTTTTACTTTTTATACATGAAAAGGTGACATAAATACTTTAAATATAATGCATGTTTGCTTGATATGGGATTGATAAAAATTACAATATACAAAGAAGGCATATTATTGGGGCATAAATAAGATCTAAATTTTGAACTTTTCTAGTACAAAAGATTAAAGGTCCTAGTGTAAAGGCCAGTTAGTGACTCCACTAACCATTTTTGTCCTTGGTAAAAAATACATAATCTCTACAGAAGGGAAAATACAAGTCAGGTCTAACAAGCTTTTGTAATGATTCAAAGGTAGGTGTCTATATTCGATGTAACTTCACGCTAGGTAAATATACCTTCAGGTAGGTATTATTAACTCATGTACATTGATGTGCACTATTGCTTTGGCATTTCACAGCACACACCAAAGTAGGGGCAATTATAGATATCTTACTTTTTGGCCTATGATAATAACTAAAGATAGGCTTAAGCAACAAGGCAAACAACCTGGAAACGAAGTATGCATGGACTAACATGGCACAACTTCACCTGAACTTAATGTTATAATGTTTGCATTATAGCCAGCCTTGAGCAGTTAAGTCCAAAGCCTAAGATTCACACAGATAAGCCAAAAACCATGTTTGTATGAACAAAAACTAACTTAGCCCAAAGCCTATGGACTGGTAGGAAAACCCATAACCTAACATAGACTAAGATATTCAAATTTCCACGGACTTGCCAACCTAAAAGCTTTAAAAAGTGCAAACATCCTATTTAGACTCTATCTCCCAATCCTAAAAGGATTTTATCACTTCTTGATGGGAGACCTATCACTCTAAGCTTATAAATACCCTTCCTAGGAAGAGGAAGGGAAGGAAGCAATTTTGAGAGCCAAAACCCATTGTTCGAGAGTCTAGGAGAGGACTTCAACTAGGAATCTCTATACTAGTTTTTTAGCCTAAGCTTAAATTATATTATCCCAAAACCTTACTTTTGCATTATTGCTTAAAGTCCACTTACAAAGGTAAGATCTGAGGCCTCTCACTATACATACTGACACTATTTTCATAGGCTTATGATCTCAAAAGATAGACCATAAGTGAGGTGATTTTATGTAATCCCCACTTTGATCATAGGAGTAGGTCATCATTTTAAGTCATTTCATGTTGTACAATTTACTATTTTATGCTATAATTATTTAGTTATTTTCATCTTAATTATACGGACCTATGTATAAGCATGTTAATGTCTACACGGACTTATTATATTAGTGCATGCCTAATATGTCATTTACACGGACTTAAGTTCAATAATGGTGTCCTATTTGTCTTATGTATCATGTTCTAATGTATTTTGTTTACTATATTGACACAATTATATAATGGTATCATGTTGTATGATTATCCCATTCCTTAATGTCCATCTTGTTACCATGCTAGGAATGTTGTACATCTGTACGGACTCCCTCTCATAAGGAACATAGTCTATACGGTTGATCTTGTTTTATTCTTATTTATTATGTCTTCAAGTTCGCATGGACTTTCTCTCACGAGGAATGTAGTCCATACAAATGATTCTATTTTGCTTTTATTTGCTTCATCTTAAAGTCTGCCCAAACTCCCTCTTTTAAGCATTGTAGTCTGCACAGATATATATGTGCTATATATGTTTGCCCAGTTATGTAGTCCACTCGAACTCCCTTTTACAAGGAACTTTGTCCACACAGACATTTTCTTTGAATTCCATTTTTCTCAAGTATCTGTATTACTTATGATCATATTTTACTTTGCATTATTAATTCATTATTTCTTTAATGACAATTATCTTTTTGGTGTACATCATGACAATTTACATTTGTGTTGTACATGATATTAACATTGCATTATCAAGTCCTCATAGACCATTATGTGTTGTTTCTAACCTATCCTTTGAATTGTATGCAAGTAACCTTTATTATTAGAGTCAAAGTTTGGATGAGCGTAATAACCTTTACAAGCAGTAGTCCACGTGAACACTTGCTAAAGCTACACAGAGTCTGCACGAACTTAGCATCATACAGATGGGAACAATTAAGTGCTTTGTTTTATTTTTTTTAGTTTTGTACCTATTATATCTCGTAGCTTATTTTGCATTGTAATATATAGTTATGCAACTTGTTTTATGTTCCAAGTACCTAACTTTATCAAATGGTTTTCTATCTAATTAATTGGTGTTTTCTTAACAAAATGGTTTTGAGTTTTTTTTAATCAAAAGTCACACAAAAATGTATTTTAAAAGGCAAATCTCCTAGAGATAGGAGTTAGGCAATTATTGCCAATTCTTATAGAATTAGGAGTAATTGTTAAGTCAAATAACAGCTAATCAATAACTCACTTTTTTGGATGTATAATATGATTAAAATGTTGTATACTTTAAATACAAAATTTTATTTTTTATACATGAAAAGGTGACATAACTGCTCAAATATATTGCATGATTGCCTGTTACAGGATTGATAAACATTACAATATAAAGGAAGGCATATTATTGGGGTATAAATAAGATATGATTCTAAACCTTTCTGGTACAAAAGACCAAAGGTCCTAGTGTAGAGGCTAGGTGGTGACTCCTAAACACTAAACTGCTCTTGTCCTCAGTAAAATACATATTTCTCTATAGAAATGATGTGTAAGCATGATTTCTAACATTTTGGATACATTATGTGTTACATGTGATATTTGAATGGATTTTTGTCTTAAAATCCTATGTATGATTGAATAAGTTACATGTGGTACTTATATGTAGTATGCCTTAATAATACATGTTTAACATAGTGATATGTTATTAGTGTATAAATTTGAGAGATTGGTATGATATGAGAAATGGCATGTGTGTAATAGTTATAAAGGGTTACACAATGTTGTATGCTAAATTATACATGTTAAATGGGTTGTACATGCAAGAATGGATATACACACATGAATGGGCCTAATAGATGTTGTCTATAACAAAGCATAAAATAAAGTGAGCTAGGAGTCTGTTATGGTTGAATGGCCTAATAACATGTGTGTGCTCATAAAATTCTTAATTTTAAATATAATATGATATTTATGCTAGCATAATGGCCTTATTTGGTAGGTTAAATGATATAGACATGATTTTGTGCTTTTGGAATATGTGCTTGTGCCTGTGTGGCATAATAATGTTACTATATAGCTAATGCATGATTTGAGTCTTGGATGATACTTATAATGTATGATGATGGCTATGATTAAAACCATGTTTTTGATCAAGTTTGGGTCATAATATGCTTAAAACATATTATGAGCATACATGAAGCATAATTCTACTAAGTATGCCATAAAGCATATTTTGATCAATACTTAGGCATAATGTATCTTGGATAAATATATGCTAGAAAGTGAATGTGATATGGTAATTATATGGTGATAAGTAACAAATGAGACACTAATAATGATTTTTGAAGCACATATGGTATAAATGTGTTTAAATGCATATTATGATATGCATGATCCCTAAAGATAAGATTTATAATGTAATTTCCCAGTTTTAGTAATTTATTAGCTAAAATAATGAAGTTAAAAGCTTTACAAACTTAATTAAGAAGATGAAACTAAAACATAGTGGTTATAATCCATGTGATATAACATGCTAGAAATAGATAAGTTAATCGGTCAACTAAGGGATATAGCCACTGCTAGGGCACTTTAGTTTCTAGATTGTGTTATCTAAGGGTTCACTATATGCCATACCCATTGATTTATATTATGATCTTTAGATCCATATGGGTGCAGCCACCGTAAGGTTCCATAAGGGCCACTATACAATTACTTATGGGTGTAGCCACATAAGCCTAGTTTGGTATTGCACACTTTTCTATGCTGGTGCAGTAGTCATAAAGTAAAAAATGTAGGCCACTGCACTTTATTTGATCTCACTATCCATATGTTTTATGTCCTTCTAAAATGGGCTTAATTGAACAAGATAATTAAAATATGAACTTATAATACATATGATATAAATAAAAAATAGCAAATATATGAAATGTATGCCTTACATTGACCTTTTTCCAAAGTATGCTTTATCTTTGGTCTTATGTATGAATTATGGCTTATATGGTTAAATGTCTACATGATATAAGATTTACTATTACATGACCACATATCATGGTTATTATGCATATCATTAAGGAGATTAGCTACTTTTGTTCAAGATTATAAATTTTATATATATTGTTTGTTGACAATAGTTAAGCATAAGTTATTTCAAATACATTGCTAAGTAATCGCTTAGTGCATTGTTTGTTTGTGATACATAGGTAAGAAGACATTTTATAATCAAGCTTAAGGACATCAAGCCTATCAAGAAGAAATATTTTTTTTTGGTAATGACATGTATAGGTAATGTAGTTGTGTGATGTATAGATTGCACTTAATGTTTTAAATATAAGGGAAATGATCCTAAGCTATAATTATTTTTAAATCTTTTGGATTTCAAAGTTTGTAAACCTTTACAAACTATATAAAGTTATTTTACATTGTATGATACCTCTTCCTGAGGTTGAGATATCTTGATTATGTGATTATGTGTTGATAGAGTGTTAGAGGATTACATATGGTTGTGGATATATGAGAATGCTGTATAAGTGTATTTTTGATTTGTAGGTTCTATTCATTTTAGGATAGTGTCCTGATCAAGTTGTTATGCTACTAGATTTTAGACATGAAGACTCCTAAAAGGGAATTGTAACAAAGATTTGAAATGTTTTTGAAATCTCTTACTTTTGCAACCATATCATTATGTAGACAAATTTTTAAAACAAGTATAAATATGGTAGAGTTCAGATAACTCGACTTGCATGCACTCCTTAGTCAAGTTCAGCAATCAATCAGTGATCAGATCATGTAAAGGGTGTCATAGTTTCATATATTTAATGACTCAAAAATTTCAACTCTTATGAATAGTACTTTCTGGGATGAATAGTGCTTCCCAAAAACCCGAGTCATACTAAGTGTACCAACAGGGAATGTTAATTATGATGGAAATTTGGGCAAAGTTTGAAGTTAATCCAAAGTCATTTGGATGGTTAAAAATGCTAAAGAACATTTTACAGTAGTGTCCTATGAATAGCACTATAAGCAAAGCTGAACCATAAAATAATTCAAAAGTTGCTCAAAATAATTTAAAAATATTACAACTTGATACTTAAATATTTTGAATAGTCCATTGGCTTTGGAATCATAATTTTTTAATATCAGGAAGTATTTTTACTTAATTTTTGGGAAAGAAAATATAGTAATTTTTTAGGTTTCCTTCATTTTTTGAGCTCGAGGTTTTAAAGAAATTTAGAGGAGTTTACTAATTTTAGGGATAGAAATAAAGGAATTTGAGTTTTTTGAGAGGGGATAAAACTTTTACAAAATTTGGGAAAAATAATTTTTAAAACTTATAAATACCCAATTCCCTTTATTTCCACCCCATTTCCCTCTCTCTTTCCCTCCCAAAGCCGACACCTATTCTTCTCTCCCTCTCATTTTTTTCTTTCTTCCTACACTTATACCCACCATTAAAATCTTGTTTTGAAGGGTAGATCATCCCAAAAGGAACCCATGGACATTGAGAAACCTGATTTTAGTGGAGTAACTCGAGAGGAATTGTGATTTCCCTCCCAAGGTGAATAGTACACATCCAATAATTGGATAATTTTCTTTTGATTTTAATATTTTTCCTAGGTTCCTCGGGTGCTGAAGAGAGTGTATATAGGCTAGTTTTGATTTTTGGAGTTTTTTTTATGATTTTATATGATTTTTTTAAAAATCATGCCTATTTGAATACATAGGCAAAAACTTGAACCGAGCTTTCTGAGGCAAGGAAAAGGCTTAGAAGAGCATTGGGCGTGTCGAACGACCTATCTTGGTATGTATGATCACATTAATTTGAATGAAATACATGAAAATCTATTATGGACTTTTATGGAATAAATTTGCATTTAATGTAATGATGAGTAATAAATGCATTTTAGGCATGAATGACATTAATAGATGATGAATGCATGTAACGTGCTAGGTTAGAGCTTGTTATGCATGTGTGATGCTAATTTATGGTGAAATCAAGAAATGAATGCATTATGTAAAATTGTGCATTTATCATGTTGTATGTGGTTAATGTGCATATGTGTGTGTTTCATTAATGGATGTTTATATGTGGCATAAATGAGATGCTAATGGTGAAAATAGGTGGCCGAATGGTCAATAGATGATTGTATGCACCTATATGTAGCATTATGGGTAAAATGAGCCATAAAGGCATGTTAATGCATGTATAACCATAAAATGATTGCTCTACATTAAAAGATGTGACTTGAGCTTTAATATATGTTTTATAATGATTAAAATGAATTGTGTATGTGATATGGTGGCCTTACACATTAGAGGTCGATACTCCAAGTATGTGAGCCGTTTGGGAATTTATGACTTATATACGTGAATGACTTGAATAGCATATTTTGGTGCTTAAATGCCGTTCCAAGTGTGCACATGTGATTACTAGAATGTGTGTGCGTGCTTAGTGATAGCCAAATGCATTACATGAGTGAATGTTATGTATTTGGCACCTTTATAGGTATAAATGCATATATGAGTCATGAAACATGAAGACTAATATGTGAATGTGAGAAGCATGATATGTCTATTTGTATAGGTATAGGATATAGGAAGTAGTCGAATGCCATTTTGTTTTGGGTATATATGTTTGCCATTTAATGGACACTAAATGCCGATAAGTCATTAAATACTAATATTATGGCTAAAATGGCAAGTAATGTGAAATGTGATCATTGTGTATAAACGTGATGCATTAGATATTATATTGTATGTTAATGATGAATGTAATGGTATAATACTTGATTACAATGATAGATGATATTTCTAGCTTTTACACTTAAGTAATGTGACCTTTTGGTGTTTTTGAACTTATGTAAGCCTAATTTGGCTGCGCTATCTATTATGTAATACATGCTACTTAGCATGAGAGTTTAGGGCTCATTGATGTGCAAACTGGCCAATGTGAACAGTTTATCCAAGTAAAGACATAAATAATGTTATATGTTTAAAAAGGTTAAAATGAGATAATTGACAAGCTTAATGATACCTATACAGTTAGACAACATAGTTTGGCTAGGTTGATCGGTCAACTAAGATTTAGTAGCTGTAATGTTTACCTTCAGGTATGAGACCTATGGATTAATTTTTAAGTATCATGGGCATAAGGCTTTTGAGCTAATGTTTATCACCTTCGAGTGCGAGCCTTTTGGACCAATGATATCTATTATCCAACCTTAGATAGTTGTCTCTTTAGTATAAGCATGAGTTAAACTTAAAATAAGGATAATTGTGATACAAGCATAAGTGAAAAGTAAAATAATGTTATTTATGGCTTAAATGATACGTTATGTGTGACATTGGTAATTTTTGACATAATGTCGAGTTAAACCTATTAATATGATATAGGTGGTATGATGTGGACTTTAATACTCATAAATTGATGTATTGATATATATAGGGTTATAAAACCTGAACATGTGATATTAGTGCTTATGTATGGTTATGGGTTGAAATGCATGTTTTTATTCTCTCTATAATGTATAATGGAGTATGGGTATGTTTTTTACCAATATATGAATATTTTGTGCCTATGGTTGATTTTTATTTATGTTGATAGTAATTATGTTATGACTATGGAAATAATATGCCTTTCGTGCATTTAAAGGCAAGTATGTTCTATAATTGCATAATTATGTGATATTCATAATATGTGTAAATGTATGATAGTAAATGATTCAGTTGACATGTATTGCATAAATATATGCTTAAAATGGCATTTTCAAAGTTAAAGTGATTACACAACAAAGAGAAAGCTTAATGCATTACCTATTTACGATGTGTAGGTAATAGAGCAGCAGATTAGAGTTAAAGCTTTTGCCCCATAGGATAACATGAAGGCTGCCCTTCTTAGGTACTTTTGGTTTCTTTTTGTAAAATATTATTGATGTAAATATTATTAGTGTTGCTCTTATGATTCCAAAGGGATTGGGCCTAATCTGTAAATTGTGGGTTGGTTTTGTAACTAAAACTATATTATTATAAAAGCTTTATTTTTCTCACATGGATTATGTGATAACTTGTGATATTGCATGTGTGAATGCTGTTTGATGTTGAGCCTAAAGCTCTATGTTTTTTTTAAGAGTTTGGAGGGTTAAAAGGACCCATTTAGAGTATAGATGTTTTATATGTCTTTATAAAACTATTTTTAATAGGTTTACTATTTGGGAAAGTGTCCCAGTACAGATGTTATACTGCTAAATTTTTGACATGATGACCCCATTTATTACCTCGTAAAGCATGCCAAATGGTTTTGAGTTTTTTTACAACTCCATAAGTAAAGAAATTATTTAATTAATATAAGTTCTAATTTGTTTGGGCTTTTATAGGTAGTGAAATCAGATATCGATATATATGCACACTCCTTATTTGAGTTTGGTGTATAGATCAAGTAGAAAGTGTAAACTTAGTGGTATCAGAGCTTCAATTTAGGCTTTCTTCTAAACCTATGGGTAACATGAGAGCACTGTATGTATGTTTACATCATAACATTTTACTTGTGGGGTTTATAATCTATTTCTCTTACCTATATATATAGAGATGAGTCGTAGTACTACCTGAAGTGAAGAAGAAGAAGTAGAGGGCCATGCTCTTATGACTATTGCACAAGGAGGGGCATAACCAAAGTATGTGACCTCTAGTGATGTTAGACATGCTGCACATGGAAAATATGGTCAGCTGACTTGGCTCGAGATAATGTTGGAGTCAGTCAGGCAAGCAACAGTGGCTATTGTGGCTACTATAGTTGTTGTTGCTATAATTGCTATAGTAACATAGCTCCACCTCCAGTACCTTAAGAGTAGTAAGCTTTTTAGAAGACATACATGAAATGGTTATTAAAGAATAGAGCTGAGTACTTCAAAGGTAAGGAGCTTGATGAGTTGAGTAGAGCCGAGTATTAGCTAGATTAGATGCTCAGGATTATGTAGTAGTTGAAATGTCCTCAAAAGGAGTATACTGTGCGCATTACTTTTATGCTATTAGAGGAAGCTTTGAACTGGTGGGAGGCTATTATAGAGTATAAGACAGTTGATGATCTTACGTGGGAGTTCTTTCTTAAATAATTCAAGAAAAAGTACATAACTGAGCTTTACTTAGATTAGAAGTAGTAGGATTTTATGGATCTGAGGTAAAAGTATAGGACTATATCTAAGAATGAAAAGGAGTTTGCTTGCTTGAGCAGATATGCTAAGGCATTGGTTGCCACAAAAGAAGATCGTTGTAAGAAGTTTAAAAAGGGGTTGAACCTGGACGTCATGCAATAGGTTGCTCTAATATAGATTAAGGATTTTTTAGCTTTGATAATAGCTTGTCATACCACAGAGATGGTGAATGAGCTAAGACATAAGAGATATAGCTTTAAAAAGTGGTCCTTTAGCCAAAGATAGGGCAATTATGGTTATACAGCTGATAAGAAACAAAAAAGGGATCAGTCCAAGCATCACCGGGGCAAGAAGTCAGATTGATCTTAGAGTATAAAATAAGATTTTAGAGCACAGACTCAGACCTTAGGTGCTCCTAGATATATAGTTGGTAGTGTTCCGACATTAGATTATAAGACTTGTCATAAGAAACACCTTTGTGTATATTAGAAAACTATACCAGGAGTTTGTTGGGGTTATGGCTCCAGAGAGCTTTTCCAGTGTGATTGTCTAGTGAGGCCACTAGAGTCATCATAGATAATGGACAAGAAAGACACTAGAAGTAAGGTTGGGGCTAGTCAGAAAGTAGAGCTCTAACTAGACAATATGCTATACAAGCTAGAGATAAGGCAGACACTATAGATGTTATAACGGGCACTTTCAATATCTTTGATTTACCTATTTTAGCACTGATAGACCTAAGGTCCACACATTCATATATCTACACAACACAGGTTATAGATTGGGGTTTAAAGTTAGATGGCCTTGGTTTTGATATGATTGTTAATAATTTGATAGGACAACACATTATAATGAACAAAGTGTTCAAAGTTTATCCTTTGTTAGCATAAGGACATGTTTTCTTAGTGGATCTCAGTGAATTGTCATTTAATGAGTTCGATCTTATCTTAGGTATAGAGTAGTTGCCCAAGTATCATGCCATAGTGGATTGCAAAAGGAAGAGGATTATGTTACAAGCTAGTGACGGGTTAAAAGTCACAATGGTGGGTGAAAGATCGAATTGCATGGCTAATATAATATCAGTAGTTGTGGCTAGTAGGATGATGCTTAAGGGTTGTCAAGCCTACCTTACATATATGATTGACATCGAAAAGGAAGTATTAGAAGAAAGTCAAATTCCTATTGTGGTTGTGTTTGGGGATGTTTTCCCGTATGAATTATCGGGTTTGCCACTAGAATGTGAGTTAGAATTTGGAATTGAGGTGATGCTAGGCATAACACTAGTTTTCATATCTCTATATAAATGGCTCTTACAAAGTTAAAGGAGTTAAAAATACAATTATAAGGGCTTTTTGACAAAGGTTTCATTAGACCGAGTGTTTCACCATGGGGAGCACTGATTTTATTTGTCAAGAAGAATGGTAATTCTTTGAGACTTTGTGTGGATTATAAGTAATTGAACAAAGTCACCATTAAGAACAAGTATCCTTTATCGTATATCAATGATCTTTTTGATTACCTTAGAGGGGTAGGTGTCTTCTCTAAGATCAATCGTAGATTCGGGTATTATCAAATGAGAGTGAAAAAGGTGGACATGCACAAGACAACATTCAAAACTAGTTATAGTCACTATGAGTTCCTAGTGAAGCCTTTTGGGTTAACTAATGCACCGGCAACATTCATAGATTTCATGAACCATATTTTCAAGCTATTTTTAGATCAGTTTGTAGTAGTTTTCATTAATGACATACTTATGTATTCTAAGAACCAAGAAGAGCATGAGAAACATCTATAAACTGCTTTGTAGATTTTAAGGGATGAAAAACTCTACGCCAAGCTTAGCAAGTGTGAGTTTTGGCTAGAAGAAGTAGCATTTTTGGGAGAT
>CANXYI010848610.1:0-12081 GCA_948208565.1 Hura crepitans | reverse complement strand
ATACAAATAGACTAGTACATGTTATGCTCTTTGATCTAGTCAAACAGTAGTTCTTACAAGTTACAAGCATGGTGATGCTTGGAGAAGACATGTGGATGCTTGTTTGAGAAAGAAGTCCATTAGAAACCTAATATGAGAAGTTCACATGGATACATAATCTATGTCAATGAACTATCTCATCATATTAGCAAGTGCAAGTATCTTTTGACTTGAGATCACTAAGGTTATCTTAAGTATCAAGAACTATACTTTGACTTTAGTGCTTTTACATCACCATGATGTATACATAGCTAGGTGAGTAGGTATAGCTTGAGATATTTGAAGGTAGTTGAGTGATTAATAGAGGATTAACCACCTTAGATTATAATAGGGAGTTTCTCTCATTATTCTAGTATGCCTTTATCTTGGGAATCTTTAGCCAAAGTTAAATATAAGTGTGAATGACGTTCATAAGGGCATTTTGGGAAAAAAGGAAAAAATATTAGAACTAACATGTTTAGGGCTTAATTAGACATACTTAATCTAAAATTGAGTTGACACAAGTCCATACTCAAACTTAAATGAGATAAAGTGTGGTGAAAAAGATGGATTGCATGATAATTGGATATGAAAGGGTTAAGTTAAACCACTTGACTTTTTGACACTTGTGTAGTCTTGATTTTTAGCTAGACACCTCTCAAGACTTTTACATAAATGAAGTTTTAGGAATCAATTGGATTGAACCACAAGAGTCATAGTTAGACTAGAACTCTAATTCACTATGTATTGCTAATGTGCTTCAAAAATTCATAGGGTCACACGCTAAAAGAAGTGTGAGGAGATTTTTAGAGATTGAAATGGTTTAATGATATGAGATATCATTAAAATATGAATTTAGAAGAAATAATTACAATTGGGCTTAGAGACTATGTGTAGTGTAGAGGTCTAAAAATTAGGGTTTTTGGAAACTAGGCCCTGTTGAGCCCAATTGGTGGTGGCATTTAGGTCTGATTTCTATGGAATTTTTAAGAGTTAAATGGGCCTTGAATTAGACCATATTATAATCAAATATGGGGCCTTGTTGATCATATAGGGTCAGCCCATACCGGCCATCTGTAGTATGCACATAAGCCTACTTCTAGGCTTATGTGCATAAGCTAAAAAGGGAGCCCAGTTCATAGGCTCTTGTGGGCTGAATTAGGTCATATTTTAAGTGTTAAAATTTGAACTAAAGGGTTTAATTGAGCATAAATAGACCTTAATTAGATTAGCCTTCATATGCATAGCAACCTTAGGTTACATGTACAAAACAAGCCACCATACTCTACATGAACTTCTTTCTTCTTCTTCTTCTTCTTCCATTCATATGAATTGATTACTAGTATCTAGCAATTCACATTGCCTTTCTCTTATAATTATTGTGTGATTACCTTAGAGGTGTTCTTAGAGTGGATCTTTGTGGCTTATGACAACCCGATGAGAAGAGTAGTTGATAAGGAATTTTAATTCAATTAATAATAGTAAATATTCAATACATAGCTAATTTATTAGTTATTAACATATTTTGAATCTTTTAGATTCATTATCATCATCTAGTTTTCTCAAAAATTTTAAAATTTTGCTTTTTTCATTTTAAGAATATCAACAATTGGTGCATATAAATCCCTTATCTAAGAGTTTTTGTAGGTGCTATAGATGTTGGTGTTGCACTGGGTCAATCATCAATGGAAAACTGCACTTCCTTTTTAAGTGGCAATCTAAGAAACTCCTAAAAAAATCTTGGAATTTACTCACTAATGGTATGTCTTAGATACTAGGTTTAGCTTTCTTGGTGTCTCTCACATGAGCTAAATAAACTTGACACCCTTTCTTAACTAATTGCCTTGCTATCATAAGATATGTCACATTGGAGAGGAAATCTGACCTCTCACCGACAATGATCACATACTCACCATCAGTTGTCTTAAGAGTTATCCTTTTAAGTCCATAGTCTACTACAACTTGATGCTTATATAACCAATCCATACCCAAAATCATATCAAACTCATCAAATAGTAGTTCAACCAAACCACCTAAAAACTCACATTCCCGATGCTTCAAAGGACAATCCCTAAAAACTTTATTTACTATCATACTATGGCCTAATGGATTAGTTACTTGTATGTGGTATTCAAGTTGTTTAGGTTTTATGCCTTACCTATGTGATAAAGTAGTGCAAATACATGTATTAGTTGATCTAAGATCAATTAATACATGGCTGAGGTGTCAAAGAGAGAAAATCATCAATAATCACATTAAGGGCATCCTCTTTCTCCCTAGCATGAATTGTATATATGTGAGCTAAAGTCATGCCTTCAGCCTTTAAGCAGTATCTGAAGTAGCTCTTTGAGGTGCTCTAATAGCATTTTGCCTGCCAGGCCTTTTTCCTGTTGGTGTAATGGCTTTGGCATCTTGATTCTGCTATTCCTTTTCTTTAATTCTCTTAAAGCAATCCTTAAGTCTGTGATCAAAAGCCCCACACTTGAAACACACTCTAGTCATGCACCAATAGACTCCTTAATGTTGCCTACTATAATGCTCATAAAGCTATATAGGCACACCTTTAATAGCTATTTCTGGGGTACTATCTATAGATGCTACCTCATGATCTCCTATGTTAGCTAGCTTATTCTTAAAAGTGATTCCTTAATTAGACTTTTGATTTTTCCATTGAGTATGACCCTATGTAGTGAATCCCCTTTTGCTTCTAATTAGCAGCATAGGGTGCTTTATTTTGTCCATAGGACCTCTTATTTTGATCCCTAATCTTTCCTTTTGGCTTATTGCTCTCCTCAATTATTAAAACTATAGCCACTATTTTAGAGAAATCCCTAATCTAGTTGGCTGGCACATGGACTTTGATAATGTAGTTAAGCCTAGCCTAAAATCTCTTGTGCCTAGTCACCTCAGTAGTGAACATATCCTTATCATTTTTTGAATCCTTTAGAATTCCTTTTTATACTAAAAAATTATCATATACTTCTACCTAAGCCACCATGCCTCCCTAAGTGATTGCTTCAGATGTTTTCCATTGGGTCAGTGCAACCCACCAATTGTTGGCTGATTTTTGAAGAAGTGCCTTATCACATATTAAACTTTCTTCATTAGTGCACTCCTTTTGCTCAAATATATACATAGCGTGGTCTAACCAATATTTTACTATTATTGATTCCTTTGTTTTAAGCCTAGAAAAGTCCTTGGCTCTAAAATTTTTTAGCCTTTCAACTAGAGTAATCCCTTAAGGAGTTAGTTATGGCTATAGTGGTAGAGCAAGTGGCAAAGGTGTTGCTTTTATAACTTGTCTCAAAATCTTTATCAATGTGGGAAGCATAACTTGCTGATTTTAGGTTAGCTATCCCACTAGTACTGGGTTTAAGGCTATAAGCCTCTTTAAGTTATCATTATTCAATAGAGCACAACTCATAACCTCTTTGTCATGGATCTTCGAGTATTATCAAACATGTCATACCTAAAATCCACAGAGAGCACTTACATGAGTGGATCGCAATTTTTCCATGAAATGCACTGGTACACACACAAAAGGTCACATAAATGTATTCACACATGTAATCGACTCATAACCCTGGGTCTAAAACCACTTAAACTAGGCTCTAATACCACAAAATGTGACACCCTCCTCTCGATGATAGGAGCCATCAGATGGAAGTGTGCTATATTATATACCTAAGGCACAAATCTATCAAAATGTTCACAACTATATATCTCATACACAATGTCACACTTGCATTTACAATCAACTCATCATATTCAAAACTCATTTACCTATCTTAGAAGCTTCAATAAAACATTCACAAGAAAATCTCATTTTATATAAAGTCAAAATAATTAAAAGTATGGTAGTTAAAACCAAGTAGGTTGGACCAGAATGGGCCTTCAAAAGGCATGTTCTAAATTTGATGCAAGGACGGGAGCTTAAGTGTCCCCTGCAAAATGGTTTACTTAGTGGTGAATGTGAGTCACCACTTAGGTGGTTAGTCTAGGAAATAAACTAAAGAGATTCTGGGTTTGAAAATTCCCTCTTATTCATGCCAACCATATAATAATGATTTTTATGCCGAAAAATTTAATTTTTATTAAATCCATTCAAACATGTGATTATTGCAAATTAAAATAAGTAAATAGTCTACATATCAAAAAGCAGTTAAAATTAAAGCAAATAAAATATCATCCATCAAAACAATAAATCATACATATCTAATAAACATGAAATCAAGCCAATTGGTTAAATTGTGGATATTGGTTTAAAATCATTTTATTGGATAGTTAGATATTAGTTTTAAAAATGATTTATGAAAGAAGTTCATTTTGTTTATTCTCTAAGGAATTATGGAACTTTGGTTCGAAAGTGATTTTATTACTTAAAACATTTTAATTTTATTCAAATAAAACCATTTTAGTTACTAGAACATTAGTTCCAAAAAATCATTTTATTTAAGTTATTTTTATTTAATTAAAATCTCTATTTTTACATAAAACTTTATTCTTTCAATTTAAATAAATAATTTTTAGGTGAGAAGACTTTGGTCCTTAAAATATGTTGATTAAAATGTTTATTAATTAAAACACCCTATTTTTGTCGAATTAAAATGATTTAGGGTATTTGGGACTTTGGTCCTAAAACATTTTATCTCTAAGTAATTAGGTCCTTATTTTCAATAAAACATTTTATTGTGACTTTGATTTTTAATTAGACTAAAAATAATTTTTATCTACCTATTATAACATGCATGAAATTATACAAGGAAATATTTAAAATGATTATAACTCAAAATCCTATAACAACATATCTAAAAAAAATAAGGAATTTATAAAAATTCCCTAAAATACACTTTAAACTATAATACCAAAATTTGCTCTATTAAAATGGCATTAAGTCTGCACAAACCTCTTGTGTCATAACATAAAGCATAAAAGGTTTGTGTGGACTCAAATCTACAAGATGGGAGTCTGCACATACTTACATGAAAAACTCTAGGGCATATTATGCATATCATAACAACCAAAACAATCAAAGCATAATGAACTTGGAGAAAATGCAATGGAAATAAACATATGATCATTGTGATACATAATATGAGTTTGTATCAAATGTAGGTTTGCATGGACTATAAAGGACACATGCATGCAAAAGCAAATCCGTGAATACCTATTCCTATGTTGGTAGAGGTTTGCATTGACTTTACACATGGCATAAAATATTAAAAGGAAAGGACTACTATTTTATGGCAAACTAAATAAATAAAAGAATAAAGAACTTTTCTCTCCAATAGAGTAGACTCATCAAAATGAGTCAATTATGTGACACCTCTTACTAGATTCCTAAAGAAACCCAATAAGCAATGCACTTCTTGCTAGGTTACCAATCCTAAAATTTCCCTCATGGTCATTCATTTAACTTTTACATACGCCACCCTAAAAAATTCTTTCTGAATCCAAAATCACTCCGATCAGTTCCTATAATCCATTTAGGTTAGTATCAATATGGTTTAACCATTATAGAGGGAATCTGACACAATCTAGTGTCATCTAAAAATTTGGCAGCACAACGGCTGCCTGGGTCATTATCCTAAAATTAATATTCACCTGTAAACACTTCTACATTACTTATCACATCACTTGGACCCATTTGGTCCCCATTCTCAGCCTAACATCAATAACTATCACACATCAAACTCAGGCCTCAGCCCATAAATAAAAGCCTACATACATAGAGCCTCAGGCTCATATCTATATCAAACCAATTTCCATACATACATTTATAAGGAAATATATAGGGTTACTTTACTTACATCAACAGTTTATGCTTACTTACATACATTATATATACAGGGCTTAGATATATGGTTCTACCTAATTTCCCACCTAGTTATATGGATATCAGAACAATATAACCTTTGCCTCTTATTGCTTCTCAATTATCCTCTGAACTCTCGTTGGCACACTTTATAAAGTAGGATACTGCTCCTAAGTACTTGTGCACCAAAATAGGTACGTTGAGTATACGAGATGCTTAATGGTGAACATAAACCATTTTAATCATGGCAATATATTATTTAATACTTGTGCAATTAATAACTAGTTTTTACTTAATTTATGTAATTTAATTATACAATAGGGTGCCATATTACTAAAATACCCTTAAGGTATTTATAAGTTTGGAAATAGTCTTTTTGACTCACATATATTATTTAAAGCTGTTATTACATTTATAGCATGCATATTTGACATTAATCAACTTATCTGACAACATATGTGTAAAATGTCCAAAATACCCTTTAGCTTGCATTTTATCAAAAACTCAAAAAAAACTGTTCAATTATACTTAATTCTTATTTCCATGGTTAGTTTGATTATTTACTTATTTTAATTCACTGGCTCGACAAGGAAGACTACACTTTAAGACACTAGATTTGGAGGGAAAAATAAATTGGTGCAGTGGTCCTTATTTTGGACCTATGCCACTGCATCGGCATGCATGCCATAATGGAGATCAGCTGTCGCCTCTCTAAACACAAGTAAATAGTAGCTATGTGACATAATAGAGATTAACCCGTAGGCCTCCCAAGCCACCAAAAGCACTATCAACAACTGGGTGACATAATGGAGATTAGTTCCTAGACCGCTCCAGCCACCAAAAGAATTACTACCTAAATATCAGATAACTAGTAGCTACAATACCCTAAGCTGACCGGTCAACCCATCTAGTGGTTGTCTAACTAATGGGCCAAGTAGCTCATTTTAAGTTATTTTATTAATGAAAGATATTCTTATAATATTTATGTTTCAAAAATAGGCAATTAAAATTTTTATCGCATACTTTATTTTTCAGCCAGTCTAGTATAGCTACATTTTGGCTCTACTGGGTAAAAATTCCAAAATAATCTTAAGTCTTGTTATTGTCAAAATTCATGGTTTAATATTTTATAATTTATCATAGCATTAGTTCTCAGGAAACTAACACTTTCTATCTAGTTACATTTTTTGTTTAAGTACTAGTCAACTGGACAGTTACAGGTCATTTTGACCACTTTTCAACATACAAATCTGGGACTATTTTAAGGCTAAATCTAACACATTTTTTAACATCTTTTTAAGCATATTCCTAGGCACAAATCTAAACATAGCTAGGCCAATTCCATGGCCAAAACATAGGCACTATTGCCATTCATATACATGGTTCAAATGTAGCCCCAAAGGCATAAGTAAAGGTTCAATTTTCATAGCTCATTTTAAGCCAATTCTCATAGGTTACTAGCCATCACCATGAAATCCACTAAGAATAATCCTCAAGTACAAGCATCAATGGCAAATTTCATCATGATTTCCAACAAAAATGGCTAAAATCTTAATTCTAACATAGCAAACAACTTTGAATTCACATCCTAGTCATTGTACAACTAAGCCAAGCATCCATATCCATCAAAATCAACAAGGAAAATAAGCTAACTTTGCAAGCTCTTTGAAACATACTCCTAAATTCACTAAGTGTCCACTTAATCAACACTACAAAAGAGGAAATCACTCTTAAACTCAACATTCTAGCCATTTTAAATCAGTATTCAACATTTTAGGCACCCTATCACATAAAGAGAAAGCTTGAAGTTCACTTACTTGTGATGGAGTCCCTTGAATCCATAAAAATAGCACACTGGCCAACACCAATGGTAGCCTTTATCCACCTTTGTGGGCCTTCAAATGCCATCCAAATGCTACAACCACCTCACACACATCATCACACAGATGTCAACCATGATCCAGCATCAAAAAGTAGCTAAAAATCCTAAGAAAAAGAGGAGAAACAGCCATGGACTCACCTTTAGGTCAGCATTTTAGATTATTTGAACTAGTCAGATTGTATGATTTTTATCTCCCAAACAAAAAATCCTTTCTTCTTGATTCTTATTCCTTGTGGTGTCCAACACATAGGAGAAAATTTAGCAACTAGAATCGCTGAATTTGGTCACCAAATGAAAAAGTTATGGTCAGTTTCCTCTCCCTATGGCGTCAGTAACAATAGTTGGAAAGGGAGGAAACTCTTTCTTCAATCCAAGTGGATTTCCACATGTCATATTTTATTTGCCACTTGGAAAACTCCCTTAGCCACTTGGCATGGTGTGGGCTCTATTTTAACATGCCAAGGCTATCGGCAAACTTTGAAAATTCACAATAATTCACTCAGACCTCCAAAAATTACATTATTTATTTTAAAATTCCTATTTTAATCCCTTGTACCTACTCATAAATTTTTGTGGCCAAATTCCTTTGATAGTGCAGTTTTTAGATTGCTTTAATTTGTGTGCCAACCTAAAAAATTATGAGAATTTGCAAACGGCATCTGATTCCAAAAATTCTTTCACTATTAGACTCAGTGTAATTTTTAAGCTTCAAGGTCCACTATTTTCGGGTTCGTCCAGGCACATCCTGGGTCAATCTCGACCCGAAATATTTTTATTACACTGAGGGGTAGCTTTTAATCTGAAATGAATTGTTGGTTTTGCTAAATTTTTAAAATGTACTCTTTTCATCAAATTATGGCCCCTTAAAGTTTCATTACTAGTGCCACCACCTTGATCCTCATGCAAGTGAACTGGCACCTCGAGTGCACTTCTCGAGCCCTATGGCACTATTCATAGAGCCTCAGAATATGAGCGTTACAATTTAAAATCTCTATCATCATAAAGGATCATAATCTATAAAAAAAGAGTTAAATAAAAGAAAAAACATAGCACCGATGTCCAATGTAAGTCTGTACAAACAACATAAAGTGTGATATTTATAAACTTAGGTTTATATGGACATGATTTCTTATAAGAGGAGGTTTGTATAGACTACACATCATTCATAATGATGAAACATATGAAAAAGGAAAAGATCTACCCTCTCTAACATAGTAGACCCCTCAAAGTAGGTCTTTCAATACTCCATTTTCATATAGCATCATAAACTTTAAGAAAAGAAAGAGAAGAAAACTAAAAAAAATAAAAATTAAGTAATCAAAGAAAATAAATCAAAATAAAGGTTAAGTGAATGAAGAAAAGCCCTTTATAAGGGTTTTCTTAGGATTTTTACCCTAAATATAGAGTCTTTTACCTTATGCAAGGTTAGGCCACTTTAAAGCGAAGCAAAAATGATAGTTTTAATGTAACGCCTGTGAACCTTGGTTTCGTGAATCATGTAACCTGAGGTGCAAATAGTGCTTTTTGGGCAACTTAGCCCCACTGAGGTAGTTAAAGGGGGGGGGGGGGTACATGTCATAAAACTTTGACGGGCTAAAAAATGATAAGAGTGAAATAATTAAAACTTTTAATAGAACTAATAAATTATTTTGTGTCAAGATCTAGTGAGTAGTGACTTTAGTTAGCATTGTGCTGGGACATGCCAAATATGTGTCTAGATGGACTTAAAAATAACATATCTTAAATGTAAAAATTCCAAATAATCCAATGGTGGATGAGTTTTAATTTTTTAAGGTCGTTTGGTATTTTATTGAAATTTCTTAATTACGCGAGTGAATAGTTCACCTAGTTTTCCTTTGAATTTGGGCCCAAGATTTTAGAGACCCTTTGATTAAGAGTTTTAAGAATTTTTGCCATTTAAGGAAATAATTTTGGAAGTCTTAAACATTTAGTTTTCATTTTCAAAAAAAAATAAAAATTGGATTAATCGGAGTCGTTTGATCACCACATGGCACGATTGTGGCCATCCACCACTATAATATAAAAGGTGTTTAGTGTGTGAGTGTGTATGAGAGCTAAACCTTCTTTTCTTCTCCCTTTATCCTTTTATGGCTGATGCCTCCTCTATATGCCCTCCATTTCTTTATTTCTTCATTTCAAGCCCCAAAACCAACCATTTTTTTAATTAAAATATCAAATTATGCCTCCATAGTCTTTTAAACATGATTATGTAGAGAAAAAGCCATGGGATGGCTTGTTTGAAGAGATTTTAGAGCTTAGTAAATAGTGACATTTTGATGAGTAAGTGGTTTTTCTTAAGGTTCCTTATTTTTCTTAGATAGTATTTAAGGTGTAGAGATTGCCTACATGAACAAATATTCATTTGGAGCTATGAAAATTTTTGTAGAAATTTTCTAAGTTAAAACCTAATATGTTTGTAGTGCAATGGTGGAATTAAAGGAGAAAAAGGAGACCAAAGGTTCTGGAGTGCAATCAAAATGTTCTAAAGCCCACTGTAATTGAATTTAATGTCATATGCATTATATGTTGACTTTTGCATCATTTATGTGTTATATGTGTATGGAAGTGTGGTTAGGTATGTATGTTATGTGTTTTATGCTTGGTGAATGTGTGTGTGGAGTGTAGGAATGATGTTGAGTATGAATTTATAAAGGAATGAGAAAGAAATAATGTATATGTGTGTGTTTGAGTTATGGCCGAATGTAATGTGCATAAAGGATATGTGTATGTATGTGCAGTTAAGTTACATGTGGAATGTAAATGAATTAGTGAGATAGTGGTAGGCATGATTAAAATGGGAAATTAATGAGAAATTACATGTATGTGTGGTTTGACATTATGGTTGAGAGGTATATAAAAGAGTATAACTAAAGATTTATAGTATAAATGAAATAGTAATTGGGTAATGATTCTAATTGAGGTGTGGGGTTGATGAGTAAATGAATTTAGTGTAATAGGTATTATATGTCAAGAAAGTGTTACATATGTATATGTGAGTATGTGTATGGACTAGTTAAACCAAGTGCATATGTATGTGGTTCCTTGAGGAAAATGTCTATGTGTGGCATGGTGAGTATAAGAAACATGAATGACTAAGGACATGTTAAAAATATAATGTGCATGTGTGGGAAATGTGTGTGGCCAAATGGTGCACTAATAGTAAAGGTGTGTCTGTATGTGTGATTGGCATGTGTATGTAATGGAAAAGAGTTAGTAAGTAAGGAAAATGCATAATGGTAACATAAAACTAAGAAGAAGCTAATTGAGCGTGCTTGTGCATGTAGTGGTCATGTGGTGTGGGCAAGGATAATGAAGTGTGTGTTATAGTGTTCAAGGGTAGTTAATATGTGTTTATACTTTGGAGAGCATGGTTATAAGAATGGAATGATTAATAGAGAAATAAATAAATGAGATGTGTGTTATGATAATGTAAAGGCAAAGTAAAGCATGGAAATAAGACAACCATAATTTAATAGGAATTTAAATGACATAACACAGCATGTCGATGGTAGGAATGGCTATGTAAAATCAGAAAAAGGAATGGTTGATGTTAGACTCAAAAGCTTGAGAGTATTGGTGAATGAACATAAACATGTGTATCTTTGAATAATATGGTACTGGTGAGAAAGTATGTGAGCAAACATGAATTAAACGACATAAAATAAATAATTGAGAAAAATGATTGAAGTTGGCCCATATTAGTTAGACCACTTACTAGATAGGTTGACCTATCAACTAGGGAGTTAGCAGCTACTAGGGGCTTAATACGTAAGGATCTTGGCCTATTGTATGGTGGGTATAACTGCTAAACTTTGATTGAGTATGCACACTTTGGGTATTAGGAGGTCCATACGGGCTGATCCCTGCTACCTACTTTGCTTTGGGTATTGGTACGCCTACATGGGCTAATACCTACTACTCATGTTGTTATGGATATTACGACGTCCATCAGGGTTGATCCCTACTATTAACTAATTTTGGGATATTAGGAGGTCCACTAAGGTTGATCCCTGCTATCCTATTTGTTTGGAGGTCCAATTGGACTGATCCCTGCCATTCGGTATGGGGAGGTTCTATTGAACTGATCCCTGTAATCGTGTAATGCCTAAGATTTTCTATGTTCATGGACAATGCCCCAAGACCTGAAGCACACTAAATGACCAGAATGAAAAGGGATTTATTTTTATTTAAAAAAAAGAAATCAAGAAAAATGAACTTAGAAAGAAAAAAATGATGATAAATTTCTGTTGTGGATTAATAATAGGTAATTTGATGCCAATGAGAGCTAAGACATTGGGATTAAGAATGATGAGTCAAAATTTATAGTATTAAAGGATCAAATGCT
>CANXYI010848556.1:0-18313 GCA_948208565.1 Hura crepitans | reverse complement strand
TATATAGTTATGTTGCATTAAACTCCTTTCATCATTTTTACCTCATCTAGTTTTGAGTATGGACTTATGTCAACTCATAGCTTAACCATGTATGTCTAAATATGCCTTAGACATATTACTATGATAATTTTACCTTTATTCCCAAAATTCCCTTTGTGAATCCCATTCACATATGGCACTTTGCTTTGGCAGGAGATTCTTGAATATAGTTTACTCATCAGAACTATGAGATAAACTCCCGACTATAATTTAGGGTGGTGAATCCTTTATTGATTACTACCCTATGATTAAATATTTCATGGAATAACTAAACACCTCATTATGAATACTTTTTGTTCCAAGTAAAAGCTTTAGAGTCAATGTATATCACTCTATATTTTAGATAGTTAGTGATCTCAACTCTAATGATAGTTGTGCCAATAATAGGATGAGATACTTTCACTAACATAGATTAAGTATCCATGTGAAGATCTCATTGTCGGTTTTTGATGTACCCACTTCCCAATTAAACATTCATATGTTAACTCTAAGCATCTTAATGCTTATAGCTTGATCTAATCAAGAAGTATAACATGTGCAAATTTATTTGTATTAACAATATCCCATCTTTTTTAAATACTATGATTAGGGATATTTAGGTATATCATATTTGCATGCAATAGGAATCTCCCATCATAAACACTTCATGATTTCCTTTACACTAGTATTTTTATATTAGGTACTTTATAACATGGTTTAAGACAATGCAAATAATTATAAGTATTATATATAGAATTACCATGATATAAAGAGAAAGGCCTTATTGTATAAATTTAGAAGGTTTAAATACATGAATATAACCCTATTACATGATTTTTAAGGTATACTTCTAATAATCTCCCATTTGCACTAGAGCCAATCACCCATGTACTTAATGCTTATTGCATTCTCATGTTGATCAAACTTTCCTTGTGACATGATCTACTGTGTTCTGATCAATGAGTACCCTTCCAATTTTCACATCTTATCTATTGATGATCTCTTTAATTAGGTGATAGCACCGAAGAACATGTTTGGATCATTAATGAGACCATGGTTTGCAAGCCTATGTAATAGCCCCATTATTATCACAATATGGAGGTATCAGATCAACACTATTTAGAACCACTCCACGTTTTATAATGAACTTCATAATCCAAATAACTTCCATAGTTGCATTTAGAGCTACTATGTATTTAGCTTTGATAGTATAATCTATAGTCATATCCTATTTAAAACTCTTCCAAATAAATGCTCCTCTATACATGATGTATACATATCTGAATTGAGATTTATAGTCACCTTTATTAGATTAAAAGTAGGCATAAGTAAACCTAATAACTTATTGATCTCATTCTTTATAAACCAAGAAAAAATCTTTATTCCTTCTTAAGCATATAAGGATATTCTTAACAACCACTGAATGTTCCTCTCCATAATTCGATTAGAATTTACTCTTGACAGTTAGAGCAAATGCTACATTGAGTCTCATAAATAACATTGCATACATGATAGATCCTCTTGTCGAAGCATATGAGATCCTACTCATAAGCTATCTCTTCTTGTCTTAGGAGACATAGATTTAAAAAGATATTTCCTATGCAACATATAAATATAACCTTTCTTAGAGAGATCTATCTTAAACCTCTTTAGCATCTTGTTTATGTATGTAAATTATGAAAGACCAAGCAAAATTCTAAATCTTTGTATATGTAAATTGTGAAAGACTAAGCAAGATTCTAAATCTATATCAGTAGATCTTAATCCCTAAGATATAAGTTCCTTCTCTAAGGTTTTTCATAGAGAACTATCTACTTAGCCAAATCTTGACTAACTAGAGGATAAAGATATTATTTCCCATTAGTAGTATGTTTTTTACATACTAAATAAGAAAAACAATTGCACTTCCATTGACCTTTTTGTAAACACATGGTTCATCGATATTTTGTGAGAAACCAAACTCTTTGATAGTATTATCAAGATGAAAGTTCAAGGTCCAAGATGCTTACTTTAAACCATAAATAGATCTTTAAAGCTTGCAGACCTGATTGCCATCTATGTATTTAAAACCTTTAAGTTGTGTCATATACACTTCCTCTGATAATTTAATACTAAGGAATGTCATCTTTACATCTATTTACCATATCTCATAGTCATAATAAGTAGCTATAGCAAGCAAAATCTTAATGGATTTGAGCTTTACAACTAGAGAATAGGACTTATCAAAGTTAATCCCTTTTCTTTAACAATAGCCTTTTATAACCAATTGAGCTTTATAGGTAGTTACATTACCTTCTATGTCAGTCTTCTTCTTAAATATCCATTTTCACAAAATGGGTTTTATCCCTTTAGGTGGATAAACCACAATCCACACCTAGTAATCATACATGGAATCTATTTCAGATTTTATAGCCTTAAGCCATGAGTCTAATTCTAAACTCTTCAAAACATCCTCATAACTAGTGGGCATATGGTCTTCTACTATAGTTACCTTCTCATCCTAGCCCATAAAAAATCCATATCTCTCTAAAATAGTTCTAACCCTAGTAAATCATTTAGGAACTTATATTTCTATAGGTTCTTCTATTATCTCATCACTATGAGTAATAGAACTAGGATCAGTCAGTTGAACTACTTTTATTTATGGATCTTGAGCTTCATTAAGTTCAACTATACTCCTACTGTCTTTCATGAGACACTCTTTCTCTATAAAGATTGCATGGTCTGAAACAAAATGCCATTTGCTCCTAATGATGATAGAAGTAATATCCCAAAGTTTCCTTTGGATACCTCACAAATAAGCATCTGTCATATTTAGCCTCAACCTTATTTGACATTACTCTCTTCACTTATGTAGAGCATCCCCATACTTTCACATGTTAAAGAATAAGTTTCTTGTTATACCATATCTCATATAAGGTAACATTAGCCAACTTTGATAGAACTCTATTTAAAACATAAATAACAACTTCCAATGCATACCCCTAGAAGGACTTAGGCAAGTCTATAAGACTCATCATAGATTAAACTATATCCAAAAGAGTTCAATTTCTCTTTTCAAATACTCTGTTATACTGTGGGGTATAAGGATGTGTCCATTAAGACAATAAACCATTATCTCTAAATAACCTTAGAATTCTTGACTTATGTATTCATCACCTCAATCAGATCAAAGAGTTTTTATGTTTTTGCTAAGTTGTTTCTTAACCTCATTTATAAATTCTTTGAACTTTTCAAAGGCTTCAAACTTGTACTTCATTAAGTATAAACACCCATATCGTGAGAGATCATTAATAATGGTAATGAAGTATAAGAAACCTCCATATACATGTGTTGTTATTATTCCACACACATCTATATGTCTGAGTTCTAATAACTCACTTGCTCGCTCACCCAGAAAAAGGTTATTTTGTTATCTTGACTAATAAATAAGACTTATATATATCATATGATTCATAATCAAATGATCCCAAACTACCCTCTTTGTTTAACTTAGTGATGTATTTCTCATTTATATGGCCAAGGTGATAATGCCATAGATAAGATGGCATTAGGTTTTCTATCTTAGATCTCTTGATATTAATGTTATGTACTTCTTTATCTTTATACAAAAAATAAATTCCATTGCATATTGTATTTGAATAATAAAACACATTATTTAACTAAATAGAATAACCCTTATTTTTATTAATGGAAATATTAAAATCTTATTCAATAAAACAAGAAATTGAAATAATGTTTCTAGATAGAGAAAGAACATAATAACAATTATTTAAAATTAATACAAGTTTAGAAGGTAAAACAAAATCATATGATCCCAAAGCTAATAGAACAACTCTTGCTTTATTTGCTACACGAAGGCCCACATCTCTTTTTTCAATCTTCCTACTACTCTATAGTCCATACACAAAATAAACTAATTGAGAAACACATCTAGTGTTCAATACCTATGTTTAGTTATTAATAAAAGAATAAGTATTAATTTTAATCACATTAATACATGAAGTTGAAGTAACTCTTTATTTTTCCTTCTCATGAGACTCTAAGTATACCTTGTAGTTGTGCTTTAAATATGTAGAGTTTTTGCAATGGAAGCATATGCCTTCTATGGTAGTCTTTATTCTAGTAGCCAAAGGGGTAACAAGAACTTATTTTCCCTTCTTTTTGCCAATCCCACCTTATGTACTAGTTATCTTTTTCTTCTTATCCTTAGAAGAAGATGAACTGACAAGCATGATTGCCTCATAATTCTATTTTTCAATATCATTATTAGTAGTCTTGAGCATATTGATCAACTTAGGGATTATAGACATGATCTTGTTCATCTGATAGTTAAGCATAAAACTTTCACAGCTATCAGGCAACTATTATAGGATTAAGTCTATACTTAAATCTGTATCCATCACTACACTTAGAGCTACCCAATGCTCTATGTAACCATTCATCTTCAGCCTATGTTAGTGGTTGAAGCTCCCTCTACTATCCAATAGTTGAATAGGGCTTTTGAGATCTAATAACTTTCAATCTTACTTTTCTCCTCAAACAACTTATTAAGGTGAAGCAAAATTGTAAGAGCTTCCATATGCTTATGCTATTTTTATAGCTCAGGAGACATGGATGCTAATATAATATATAAAGTGACATTTATGTCCTCTATATGCTTTAGATATACTTGCTACAAATTGATAGAAGCATCATTAGTAAATATAGTAGGTACTTCTCAATCACAAAAGCCAACTTTTCACTCCTCAAAACAATTTTAAGGGTTCTAAGGCAATCTATGTAATTACAATCAGTAAGCTTATTAGTCTTAAGAATGGATAGTAAATTCAAGTTGGAAGACATTATGGTAGTGATGTTTCATATGACAAAAAAAAGCATGTTATAGTATGATCATCTATATATGTGTAACAATTTTAAGGTCTTTAAAAATCATGCATTACCCTACTATTTTATTACAGAAAAATAGCCCTCACTATTTGATCTAGGAAGGCCCGTTGGAAGCTCTCTTAATAGGTTAGTATCCATTTTGGTTATGGTTAAGGCATTAAGTATGCTTAACAAGCCTAATAGTTAACTAAATGGTAAGCACCATATGCCAGTAGCATCATATGCAACTACTGATCATTGTGTCATTAACACTTAATGCATATGTGTCACATACATATTTCCCTAAACTTTGCTCATGATTGTTATACTGAAGTATGTTTAACAAAATAATAACAATGGTAAGATGACACAATGTAGCATGGGTTTAAGTATGCTTAACAACCCAATACTAAAAGAGAACTTTGGTTTAACTCATAATAACAAAAGGCTTACAAGTTTTATATTATTAAGGGATTATTTCCAACTAAGTTATATCATTCATTACTTGTGCATGCTTTGGCATGCTCATGTATATTTAATCATAATAAATCATGTATTCATATTTAATCACATTAAATATATATGATCCAATTATAGGCTTTTACTATATTGTTTTCCTAAGCCAAGAAAACCAATTAGGCCAAACCCTAGATATTATGCATGAATTATAAACCTAAAAATAAATAAAGAACATTTTTAAGTATTTCTTCTTAGACCCCCTTAGTGGGCTTGCTTCTTCAGTTTCCTCCTTCCATTTCTTCCTCCTATTCTAACCTTAAATAACCTAATTACATCATATATAATTGGGAATACCTCATGTTACATGTGAGGGGAGTTAGATGAGAAAAGAAGTATAAAGAGAAATAAGAGAAAAAAGGTTGGGACACGCATGTCTAATTTTAACAAAGAAGAATCCATGCAATACAGATCAATCATATTGGTCTTAGGCTTATATCTAGTCATCATGCTAATCACACACCTTTAGCATGTATTTCTAGTTCATCAAATGCATCAAATATTGAAAATGTTTATTACGGTTGAATTCTAGAATTATAACACTTATAAAACTAGTATCAGTTGACCTTATTCATTTTCTTGCTTTATGTAGGAAAATTAATCTCACTGATCATGTAATTTAATATTAATTAATCCATTAAAATAATTAAATTAATTTTTTTATATTCATTTAATTCCAAACCTCTTAGAATTAAAATGATAAAATATCATAAAGCAAGAAAATAAATTTTCCTTTATGTGTGTATGAGGAAATAGGCATTAAAGAATAAGCCATATCATAACTTGAATTTGATAACACTAACCACAATTAATTAGATCAATTTATAATCCTTTTCATTTATTTAAAATCATAGTCCCAATGGAAAAATAAATTAAATTCGGATCATAATCAAATTTCCACTAGAAATTGCAATTTCATGTGGAAATTTTGGTCAACATGTCACTATTTCCAAGAATTCAATAATTGACCAAATAAATCAAAAATTGATTTAATTAAATTAATTTCATGATGATAAATGACATATGTTTTAAAAATACAAAATCCAATCAAATTAATTTTTATTTAGTTAAAAATTTCCAAATAATTGATCACAAGAATCAAATTCGAATTGACCGCAAAACCATTTTCCACTTGAACTATGAAAATTGATCCAAACCACTTTGGATCAGTTATAGCAGCTACTGACACATTTTTGGATCACTAATGATCAATTTTATCTAAAAATACTTGCCTTGAATGTCATGAAACTCTTGGCAAATCCAAGTGAAAAAATTGGACCAATTACCGAACCAAAAATATGACAATCTTGAAAATCAAGCAAGTTTATCAATCCAATTGATATGCGAACAATTTTTACTATTTAGAAACATTTTATTAACATTATAAAAATCACATAAACATAAAAAAATGAATTCTAGTGATATTAGAAAACAATTAAACCATTAAACATTATCAAAATTACATAATGGCTAAAAAACCACTACTTGTTGAATATGATGATTCTATTTTGATCAATTTCAATTTAAGGCTATAATGAATAGAATTAAAAAAATATTTTAATCCATAATTAGATTGAGGTAAGTCATTAAGCAATAATTTAATACAATAGAAAAGCCAAAAATATAATCAATATACCCTCTTTATGTGTATAGCCACTTATACACATAAGTGGATTTCCTCTTTCATGATTCGACCACTTTAATGCATAGAACAACAAAAATCCAATTTTGACACATCTAAATTCATATTTAATGACATTAAAATGAATTTGAATAATTAAAATTAGATTAAAATACATGGATCAATCGAAAATACATAATATTACATATCATGCATATCTACCGTAAACTCTATTGTCATTAATTTTAAATTATCCATCAAATTGGCTCTGATACCAGTGTTGAATTTTTCTCCATCATATTTAGTTTTGAAAATTTAAAATTTGAGAAAAACTAGCAATGATAATGGATCTAGATAATTTAAAATATACCTTAAATAATAAATCTAGTAGTGTTTCATGATTTACCATAAAAGACGATTGGAGATTCCTTTTGTAAACTCTTCTCACTTAGTTGTTGCAAACCACAGTGATCCAATTTTAGGAACACCTCCAAGGTAATCCACACAAGAAGTTATTAGAAGAAAGCAACTTAAAATTCCATATGCTAGTAGGAATTCAAAAAGAATGAAGGAAGAAGAAGAAATTATATGTGTTTTAATTAATCTATATGCCAATTTCTATAACAAAATGTATGCATATGCTAGATATTGCTGTTAGGTTCAAATCAAAACTTATTATGTTAGATTTTGACACTAAAAATTTTCCCTAAGTTAGACTATAATTTACCCAACAATTAGGCCCTATTTAGTCCTATGCCTATAAGCTCTTAAGTAGGCTTATGTGCATTCTGTTTTAGCCCCACTTTCACTACTCCTATGTGGCACTCATAGGGCCCATTTTTTTTATTAATAATTACTTTAATTTATGCATTTTTAAACACTTTAAAAGACTATAAAAAATCAATTGCATGAATAATTAAAATTTGGACTCAACACGGCTTAAGTTCATAAACCCTAATTTCTAGATTGCATATTTGCAAGTGGGCTCTAATCCCATTTGCTTTTTTCTCCTTCTTAATTCATCTTTCAATGATATCCCATATCATTAAAAAAATTCAATCTCATTAAATCTTTCTCATACTCCTTTTATGTTTGTGACCTTATGGTCTTCCATAATCGCTTGGTAGTACGTAGTGAAATAGAGTCTAAGTTTAACTAAAACTCTATGAATTCAATCTTTTTGAATGAATATCAATTCACCAATTTATATATCACTTATGTACAAGTTAAGAGAGGCAACTAGCCATATATCATGACTACCAATGTAACACCTCTTACTCAATCTGTTTCGAAATCAGGCAAGAGGTGCTACTTCCTAAAAGATTACTCATCTTAATTCTACTCGAGCTTATAGCTCATTTAACCCATTAAGAATGTTATTATATTTAATAATCAACTAATACATTATTCAATTCTAAATCCAATTGGAATTAGTACAATGAAAGCTAATGTCTATCTATCTACGTTAAGTAATATAAATCTAATAACTTTGATACACTATCATAAACATATAATCCTAAAATAATAATTATATAATCAATATGTAAGTACACATTTAGCAAGGGAACAATGCTTATGATGGAATCTTTTTACCTATGTCTTTAATAATCTATTTAGCAGATGTTGGAACTCGATCTGCCATTCTGCTTACATAATTGATAACCTATGCATTACCAAGGAAGCCAATGTGCTAAGCATGATAGCTCAGTAGTGTATTCTAATACTATAGAAATTAGATCTTTAAGTTTATGTAAATAATAATCCTTAATATAATTTCACTTCAATTAAGTCTTTGTTCCCTTATCTTGTGCCACTTACCTCTTTATAACTATTTTGTTCATAATTTTGTTGTCTCATCTCAATTTATCCTTTTATGCGGTAGTAGCATATTTATCTCTTATACTTATTTCTGACTATGTGTCTGATAATAATTCCACATATTTCTCATTTTTCATGCTTTGTTATATTCTCTAAATGTATGCCCACATCTTTCTTTTAATCATTTATGGTAGTTTTTATTTATCCTTTCCTTTCCCTTATATTTAAGTGTTCATTCTATGACTCTTTTTAGATTTTATTTATATGTATATATATATGACTAATTCAACTCATCCATAAATACAGTTCTCAAAAAACTTATGTTATATGTTACATCTTGATATGCATAAAATCTATAATGAATTGTATTCGTGTATTAATAATAATGTTTGTTATTATATGATTGGTTTATTTATCTATTATTTCCATTCATCTCTTTTATTTTATTTTATTTTATTTCCTCTCTTTTCCTTTTAGACATTTCCCAATTCAAATATTAAAATCTCTTTAATGATATTTTACTATGCTTCATCTAATTATTTCCTCCTCTAGCCCATGTTTTGGATAGATACCACTCTCATCACTAGATAATGGGATTGTAGTGCATGCAGGTGCCCATATTTTTTTAACTTAACGATTGCACCCATCATATCATAATTTGTTATTATAATCATAATTGTGTAGAGGTTTAAATCTCAAACCTTGATAGGTATACCTATCTTGTCAGCCAAGTAAGGGTATGCATTCTAGACCCTAATGGCTATACCTATCATCAAATCTCAGATGTGTAGTGGCCCTTATGAACCTCAATAGTGGCTGCACATATAATAATATCTCATCACATAATCTTAAATCAAGAAATATGTGGGGCTTCCTATCTAGAACCTTGACAGTCGCACCCATCATCACATAGGACACTCTAGTGTCCTAGTAGCTATTAAGTCCCTAGCTGACCAATCAACTTATCTAGTAGGTGTCTAACCAATATAAGCCTTAATCATTAATCATTCATCTCTTGTCCATCAGGTTTAAGTACTAATGTGCTCGTGTCTTTATGTTTTCATACATCATATCTCATAATCTCTTCCTTTCTCATATTCTATTATAACATACTTATCATCATCCTTGTATGCTCATTAGAATCTTGGTATACTTATATATACCCTTTATAAGTACTCCATGTACTAAATCACAATCTCATTGTTATATCCATTCTACTCATAGTTATTCTCATTGATATTCTTCATTATGTTCATATAATAATCTCCTTATTTATGACTCCATGATTTGTACCATTTATGTACACTTGTATACATTTAATTTATTTATTTATGATAGGTTTGTCTACATACATTTATTTTATTTATTCAACATATAGACTTCTACTCTTATGAATATCATTAATTTCATCTTAATCCTGAAATCGACTTTGTCTTAGTCCTTATTAAGTAGTTTCTACAAATATAATAAATTTCACTTTAATTCTTATTAATTAATCTCTATTTAATTTATTTTAATTAAAGATTCTCAATCATAATATAATTTTTTGTGTTTTCCTTCTTCTCTTTAATGTCATTATTACTATTACTCTTATCATTATTATTATTATTATTATTATTATTATTATTACTATTATTATTATTATTATTATTATTATTATTATTATTATCATTCTTGTAGTTATTATTATTATTATTGTTGTTGTTGTTGTTGTTGTTGTTGTCATTATTATTCCCATTGTCATTGTCTCACTCATTTTGATAATTTACCCATATGTTTATATTCTTCTCATTATGTCACATAAATTATTTCTTTTGTTTAAATGCTTCCAAATACTTGTGTGTATATTTACCTCGATACATCTATCATATTTTAGCTAAATCGCATTGTAAATCCTATACATTCTCGTACTTCTTATTTTCACTTGAAGTTATAATTGTTTAATTATGTATGTATAATTGATTCAATTTTATTCATATTTAATTAACTCCTTTAATTCCTTATTCTTTCATCTCCTTACATTAGATGTACTCTTTTGCACTTTTACATAATCAATTAGTAACTTATAGTTATTTATACATATCTATTATTCATTTAACTTACTTATTTTTTATAATTGATTTATTTACCTCATTAATTATGGTGTGTGTGTGTATATATATATTTCACCTCATTAACTTAAATATATTTATTTACATTTCAAATTCTCACATGTCTAAATCCTAAATATTCACTATAATGTTTTATTTTCCTACATCAAAATTTTTATCTATCATTATAATTTAACTATATTTAATTAACTATAAAATGACCAATATTACTTAATATCAATTTTAGCCATATTTGATTTCTTGTAATAGTTATTCTATTTCAATATTCTATCCACTCTAACATAACTCCTTCAATTACTAATTATGTTTCTAAACTCTAAATCTTACTATATTTAATTATTCAAACCAAGCTAACAATATTCATCATATATAAAATTCCTCAAAATTTCATATTTAATGTAAATTAATGCCAATTAAAATTCTCTTCTCTTTTTCCTTATTATCCATACTTCTAAACATCCTAACATGAATCTCACAATATTTCCATCCATACAATTCATTCATCCAAAGTGACTTTCTTCCACCATATTTCATGTATATACAATAAACAGATATAAAACATAGTTTAGAATACAAGTACCTCACGAGCTTAAATCCATTGATCCATTATTTTCTCTTCCTTAAATCCATCTTGTCATCAACTTTCCTAAGTCCTCCACTAATTCCATAATGGGTTTCCTCATGAAAAACCTATCAAAATGCATTAATCACATAATCAAACTCAAGTTATTAACTAAATAATCATAACCTTAAAAAAGTCATCTAATTAATTAAGTGAAGACCTAACTTAGCAACCCTTAAAATGATCTTCTAATAACCCATCTTTCATTTCTTTTCTTCCTCTAAAATGCTTTCCTTTCCATTGAATTTAGGGTAGATAAAATGTTAGAGTAAAGGGAACAAATCCCTAGTTTAATATTTATGTAAAATATTTGATTAAGGAAATGGAAGCATAAATTTTGGTCATGGAAAGGTGTTTGGGCTAGTTTTGGCTGAAAACAAATAGATTTAAATATATTAAATTTCCTTATATAGGTGGATTCAATGGTTGGGATTAAAAGATGGTGTGTACAAATGTATAATTGGGATTTAACCATGTGTAATTACCTTTAAATTATCTTTTTTATTATTTCCATGTCATTAATTACACTTTTACACTTGGATGGCATTGATTTCTCCATATCTCCACTTAATCTGATGGCCGAAATTATTCCCTACATAATTACTTAGCATTTTCCTCACATATGTACATATTTAATTTGAATTTGTTTCACTAATTTTTTTCTTAGTTTCAATCTTTAGAAAATTCTAACATTGTGATTTTTGGATTCCCTATAATTTTTTTACCTTTAGGGTGTGCCACTTTTGGAATTTTATGAGCACATTTCTGAATTTTTCTATTCTGCTCTAAGTAATTTACTGTCTGCTATAGACCATAAATTCAGATTATATTTTTGACTTTTAACCCCTTATATGACCTCAAATTCTTCTCAAAATTTGCCATAATGCATCTTATAATTAATGTTAATTTTTGGTCGGGTTAGCTTCATTTGGCCTAAGGATATTATTCACAGCTTGGGTGGCACTATTCGCTGAGGCCCACTCTGAACCTCATTTTTGTCATACTTTGTCATCATTATTAAGCCACATGTCACTCCCTTATTACTCTCATATGTCTCTCTCCACTTTTTGACCATGAATAGTAAATTTCCCATTTTGCTACTAGCTTTTCCATGAAATTATCATTTTTCGCTTTATAGTGCCATGTATGTCCATTTCATTGCCCAATTTTTCTTTAAGTTCCAATTCTATCCTTATGAAAATCAGACCAGAAGTCGGGGTGTGACAACCTAAGTTTAGGAAATTAAGTAGTTTGACTTAACCCTTTGATATACAATTATGATGTAATGGACTCCTTTCACAATCTTTTACCTAATCTAGTTTTGAGTATAAACTTGTAACTTAAAGCTTATATATGTCTAATTAAGCCCTTAACATATTTTTCTAATAATTTCAGCTTTATTCCTAAAATTCTTTTCATAAATCCCATTCACACATGGAACTTTGCTCTAGCTGGAGATTTTTAAATATAGGTTACTCATCAGAACTGTGTGATACACTCCCCACTATAATTAGGGGTGGTAAATCCTTTGTTGATTACTACCCTATCTTTAAATATGTCATGGCATACCCAAGAACCTCACTATAAATACTTATTCAAAATAAAAGCTTTGGAGTCAAAGTATGTCACTTTATACAAGTGATAGTTAGTAATTTCAAATCCAAGGATACTTGAACCATTACTATGATTAGATATTTTTACTAACAAAGATTAAGTATCCATATGAAGATCTCATGGTAGCTCTCTAATATACTCACTTTCCAAGTAAGCATCCATATGTTAACTATAATCATATTAACACTTATAGCTTGTGAAAACTACTGCTTAATCCAATCAAGAAGTACAATATGTGCTGATCTATTTATATTAACAATGTGCCATCTTGTTAATGTTATGACTAGGGATATTTAGGTGTATCACATTTGCATGTAATACGAATCTCAAATCACAAAAACTTCATGATTTCCTTTACACTATGTTTTTATACTATGGCTTTGTAACATGGTTTAAGACATTACAAAAAATTATAGGTAATATATTTACAAGTACCATGATATAAAGAGAAAAGCCTCATTGTAAATATTTATATGGTTTAAATACATGAATATAACACTATTACATAAGCTCTAAGGCATACTTTTGATAGATTACAAAGAGAAGGGAATGGTGTTTTGTTTTTAGATTTTAACCCATAGGTTGACCTTGTATGACAAGGTTTGATAGTATGCTAGGGTAGACAACAAAGTAATAAGAGCCATGGTTTCAAGGAAGACTTTATTTAGGAAAAAAGTCTTGGTTATTTTGCATGATGTGGCTTAATATTTAGCAATATGTAGGCATGAAGATAATTACTGCAATGAAGCTTAATGTAATTAAACTTTGTTTAGTTAATTTTAGCATTTAAATATCTTGGACTTATCATACTAGGTTCCCATTATTAAATAGCCACTAAGGCTTCTTAGTTTAATATTTTTTTCTTAGTTCTTTTAACTTTTACCTAGGGCATTTTCATCCTGGTGAGGATCTTTTTTTTTTTCACATGAATCATACAAATTAATTAGCGAGGTTGCAAAACTTCTTATTCACAATTTTTCCTTAAAAAGGAAGCAACTTTGATATGAGTAGGGATGTATTTACCTCATGTGGGCTTGAGTAGTTGCATGTTTATTCTTTTCTTTAAGCTCTCCTCTTTTACAAATAGTGCCAATGTAATATGGATATTTGTTTTATAGAGGTTTTTTAGTAATTATTAAGAAGGAGGAAAGGGAAGAGCGACTACCAAGTGTTCTTTTTCAAAGGTCTAAAAAGTCCCTAAAAAAGTCCCCTTTACCTTTCCAAATAATCCTTTTATAACTCATCTGCCAAATAAACCATAGGTCTTAGTAGCATACATTCCTTTAGCCATCTTGTGAGAGGAGGTCTACATAGATTTTAGAGACATTTGCCATCATAGTTCGTATGGACTTTTGTTCCTCAAGAAAGGAAGTTCGCATGGACATCATGAGATGTCTACTAGGATTTTTCCTTGGGATTTCTAAAGGTGGTTTAAGTTATTTTTGAGGCTATTTTGATTTGTTTGTGTGCCTCTTTTTATATCTTTTGAGACATTTCTAACATCTATGAGTTTCATCATTGGAAACCCTCTAAACGAGGAAGCATCTTAGACTCCTTTGTCTATAATAGTCCCTACATTGATGGGGCTTCAAAACTGTGCACATCAAGTTGCATCAAAGTTAAGAATAAATGAAAAGATGCATACCTACACCCTGAAGTTAGTTTTGAGAACTCCCTTCATTAGATGGGTTTGAGAGCTACCCTTAATATATAGGTTTTATTAGGTTAATTTGAGTTGAGAAGAGTTAGATAGGGGTAAACATTACATTTGATATCTTGGTGAGAATTAGATAGGGGACACCATTATATCTAATGAAGTCAAACAGGGTGAACCATTACATCTAATGACTTTATAAGAATTAGATAAGGTGAACCATTACATCTAATGAAGTCAAATAAGGCAAACCATTACATCTGATGACTTGATAAGAATTGGGTAGGGTGTACCATTACACCAATCAAGTCAAAAAGGGTGAACTATTACATCTAATAATTTATTAAGAATTAGATAGGGTAAACCATTACATCTAATCATGTCGCTTCTAATAACTTGATAAGAATTAGACAAGGTAAATCATTACATCTAATAACTTGATGAGAATTGAACAGGGTGAAAAATTACATCCAACCAAGTTAGACAGGGCAAACTATTACATCTGATTAGCTTAAACATGGTGAACCCTTACATTTGATGACTTGATGAGAATTAGATAGGGTGGACCATTGCATCCAATCAACTCTAATAGTGTAAACCATTACATCTAAAAACTTAATGAGAATTAAACAAGGTAAACCATTCCTAATGAACTTAGATAGGGCAAACAATTATGCCTATAAACTTGATAAAAATTAAAAAGGCAAACCATTCATGTCAGGTAAGGCAAACCATTACATCTGAGAGTTTAATTTTTGTTGTCATTATCTGAGAGCTCCCACTACTTGGTTGGTACAATGTCTATCATCTTTAAACATTAAAGCCATGCTCTTACATCTAATAGCTTAATTTTTGTTGTCATTATATGAGTGCTCCCTCTACTCAGTAGGTGTAACATCTTTTATCTTTTAATGTTAAAGCCATGCTATAGGCTACTTGTTAGAGGCCATGCTCTTTAGGCTAATATCTAAAGCCATGTTTGAAGCCATAATCTCTAGGCTATTCATTAGAGGCCATACTCTCTAGGTCGATGTTTGATGACATACTTTTATGGAATTTAGACTATTTTCTATCAATATCTATAGTTTAAGGTAGTTATTAGAACTAGTAAGATTGGAAATAAAGAGAGAGGCAATGCTTTGCATAGCAAAAAGAAAGTAAACTTGCCTTTTACATTGGCTCTCATTGATGTGTGGAAATCTTGTCATATTCTACAAAAGTAAATATTTATAATTAAGTGTTTTGCATAAAATAAAAGGATGAATTTATACCTTTTGATGTGCATATGCTTGCTATAATGCCTTGCATTCTATCAATTTCCCCCAAGATTTTAGGTTCTGAAATTTGTTCAATTATTCTTTATGAAATATAAAATTTTTGTTGCTTCTTTCAAGAGCAAAGATTCATTGTTAGAGTCTTGCATTTTGCTAAAACAGTGAATGTTTTACCCTTTTATGTGCTATTAATGTCTACAGTTTCTTTCAACTATTTGTTACTCTTTATATTATAGTGATTGCCCCTAGGATTATAAGGGTGGCTTAGTGTTTGGTGGCTTTTCCAAAAGAGTGGTATCTGCAAATGTCAAAGGTATTTTGTATACACTTAAGTGAAAACATCCCTTATCTCCTACTAAAATATTTGAGATATAATTATATTTAAGTAACATAAACATGTATTATGTATGCATGCATGTGATGCATGATGTAAATACTTATGATTTTGTGTCAATGGAGTGGGGACACTTTAGAGAATGTTGATCTAAAGAATTATGAAAATGACTATGACAAAATTGAAAATGGTAGGAATGATGAGAGCCAAAGCAATTGGAAGCTTTACCCCCTTTGCACACTTGAGTTAGCCAAGGTGTGTTAGTAATTGGGTTTAAATATTTTTAGGATTTTCGTCTTCTTTATTTGTAGATGAAGAATGGTTTTTGTCTAAAAAGATGTAAGATTTATGGCTTATTGCAAATTAGGGATGGCTTATTATGAATTAGGGTGGACCTTTTGTCATTGGTCAATGATGGTCCCTTTTCCTTATAGACAACCAAATTATATCCTTCTCCTTCTTTCTTTCTCTTTTCTTTTTTTATATGTTTCATTTGTTTACTATTTATTTTTGTCTCTTTTTTCTAGCCTAATTTTTGCCTAATGTGCCACTTGAAGATGGCTATCACACTAGTAGGCTAAGCCCTAATTTTTGCCTATTGGGTTGCCTAACTTTTGCCTAATATGCCTCTTAAAGTAGAATTTCACACTTGTATGACCTTTTTTAAGATGAAGCCACTTGGACAAGTAAGAAAGATCTTGTATGTTGATACCTAATCTTCGAATGATGTGCTTTTACTACCATAGCATATTTTAGTTGAGCACTAACCTTGTCATTATTATTCTTGAAGCTAGTTATAGAAAGGAAGGAATGGTGTTTTATTTTTACATTTTATGATACATGTTGACCTTGTTTAGCAAGGTTTGGTAGTATGCTAGGATAAGCAAAAAAGCAATAAGGGCTATGGTTTTAATGAAGGCTTTATTTAGGGAAAAGTCTTATTTATTTTGCAAGATGTGGCTCACCATTTGGCAACATTTAAGATTGAGAATAATTACTATAAAGATGCTTAATGCATTTAAACTTGGTTTGGTTACTTTTAGCATTTAAACATCTTAGACCTCATTATACTAAGTTTTTATTATCAACTGCCATAAGGGTTTTCTTAATTGAATATTTTCTCTCAGTTCCTTTAACTTTTGCCTAAGGCATTTATGTCCTAGTGAGGATCTTTTTCTTTTTTTATAGGAATATTCCCAGTTGATTAGTAAGATTACTTAACTTTTTGTTCACATTTTTCCTTAATATAAAGATACCTTGATGTGATTAGGGATGTATTGCCTTGATGCTAGCTTGAGCAGCTTCTAGTTTAAACTTTCCTTTAAACATTCCTCTTCTATGGATAGTGTTAGTGTATGGGGGTTATGGGTTTTGTGGGTTAAAGGTCTAGGAAAAGGAGTGGGAAGAGTGGTTGGCAAATGTTTTTTTTAAGGTCTAAAAAAACTTAAAAAAGTCGCTCAAAAAAGTCCCCATTCTCATTCCAAATTAGCCTTTTATACATTTTTTTACGAAATAACCTATAGGTCCTAACAACATACACTTCTATGGCTATCTAAAACATAGTCTTGAAACATATAAGAAAGTCTAAGTCTACACAGACCTTAAAATTAAAGGTCTACAAGAATTTTAGAGACATTTTTTGTCATAATCCCTATGGACTTTTATTCCTCATGAAAGGAAGTCCATACAAACATCATGGGATATCCACTCAAATATTTCCTTAGGCCTTCTATAGGTGGTTTAAGTCTTTTTTTCAAGGTGTTGTCTTGGTTTACGAGCCTTTACTTACATCTCTTAAGAAATATCCAACACTTATGAGTTTTATAATTAGAAACCCTATAAACTAGGAAGCAAGATCGGAA
>CANXYI010848527.1:0-19173 GCA_948208565.1 Hura crepitans | reverse complement strand
CCTAATAGCTGCTATGTTCCCTAGGTGACTAGTCGACCTATTTAGTGTACTGGCTAACTCATATTAGCCTTACTCATAATTTTATTATAGTTTACTTTAATCATATACGTCACATATGCTATCTAAATTTCATAATTCCACTTTGTTTTCTTATTATCATTTTAACCATCCATAATAATCATACATATTCACGGGATACTATTATCTTTCATGATCACACTTGGAGTGCTATCACTTTCATCAAATACAAGTGATCTCGCTAGATCATACATCATATACATCATATACTTCACGGAATAATGTCATAACACTATGTATATAATGTAATAAGCAACTCACATCTTGGTACTTTTCTTACATCGTATACCATATATTACTGTTTTATGATCATGAACATAATTACTCATCAATTTTATTGTATTATACCATTTTTCATACTTATTACATTAATAAGTCTTTAAATTTATTTTTCACATAATTAAAATTGAAACTCAAACTTGCTCATAATGTTTATCCTTTACCATCATTCTTTAATTATCTCTAACATTACTCTACTAATTTTATTAATCATTGTCATTAATTTTCCTAACATAATTTTTCAACATTATTCAAACTTATTATTATAATTATCAATCATCATCATATTCCATTAATTTAACATACATACTTCCTTTCACTTACATTTATACTTATTAATTAAATTTTACATTTTATTTAAACAAATAGAATATATTTTACAATAAAAATCATTTTTACCAAGTTAAAAAATATAATATTATATTTATCAAATAATTTACTCAAATTACACACACACACGCGCACACACATAGACACACACACACACACACACACACACACACACAAACACACACACACACACACACACACACACACACATATATATAATTTTAAATATTTACTTATTTGATTCACTACCATAAACATATATTTATGCATTTAATATTTATTCAACTTTATAAGTTAACTTAATTACTTATTTTATTTTTTCTTAAACATTATACTAAATATCCCTTTTTATGTCCATTTAATAAATAACAATGTGACAACTCTTACTCGGTCCGATCACTGAGCTAACTAAGAAGTGTACACAAATTGAGATATCTGAACTTACTCATTCTATTACTTGTTATGCATTATTCTTATTAAAAGATTTCACTTGTTAGAAAATGGGTTTTCAAAAACTTCTTCAAACAGTGTTGCATATTCAAAAATTGAGATTCCTCATGCCCAAATTTTGGTAGCATAAAAACTGTACTGAGCACTATCTAAAATTTTTAAATAGTAACTTGCATAAGAATAATAAATTTTAAACACTTCTATAACATACAAGTGATCCTTTGATCACTCCAACAATACACGAATATAAAAATAGGATATCTCAACCTTAGCAAGAGATATCATATAGTGATACACAAATTTAAATAGTTTATAAGAGTTTACAAACCATAAAATGCAAAAGAAATACTTAAGTATAGTTTTAGGCCCATTTTCCTTACATTTACAACATTAAGTGCCTAACCTATACATCTCATAACTACACTATATGTACATAATAATTACCAAAAGAAAAGCCTTTTCTTGATAACCTCGATCTCCCAAGGCTCGAGTCTTAAAATGCTTTCTTACTTATGCATCACAAACAAATGACATGCTAAGCCAATGCTTAGTGGTGTAATCAAAATAAACTTGTGTTATAACTATTATTTTTTATGTCATTTTCATGTAGTTAATATGTTTGCTTAAAAATAGTAAATAACCTTCATGATATCCATGCAAAACATGATATGTGTTAATACAATTTTAAACCTTCATCATGTTCATGTTCATGTTCATTGGCATCACACATATATCAAGCATGAAATCAATAAATAAACACTTATAACAAGCAGCTTATCTTTATTTAATATTATACCTAAAACTATTATTTTATGAGTATAGCACACATTGTATGTTAAACACCATATTTACTTTATTCTTTTAAGCCCATTTGGATAAGTAAAAAACCTATGGATAATGATATCAAATAATGTGTTGTGGCTTACATTTTGGACTTGACAGCTATTGCACTAGCAAAGAAATTTATTCTTTTAAGCCCATTTGGATACCTAAAAAACCTATGGATAATGAGATCAAATAATGTGTTATGGCCTACATTTTAGACCTGATAGCTATTACACTAGCAAAGAAAAGGTTGTGCAGTACTTATCTAGGCTTATGCGATTACACCTATATATAAATGTGCGATTGCCTATATGGGACCTTACAGCAGTTGCATCCATATGGATTCAAAGATCATAGTATAAATCCATAAGTAAGACATGTAATGAACCCTTGGATCATAATCTATGCATAAAAGTACCCTAGCAGCTGCTATATCCCTTAGTTGATTTGTCAACCTATCCATTTCTAGGTTGTTGCATCACGTGGGCCAAAAATGATAACTTTTAGTTTCACCATATTAATTAAACTTGTATAGATTTTGACTTCCATATTTTAGCCATCGATTGTGTAAAATCGAACAATTACTTGGAAAACATTTTTTTGTGATCTTACACATATTAACTTGCATTTTCACCATATTCATGCTATATGCACTTTTAAACATCATTTTCAGCCTATTTATTGTTATCACCTTGTATCTACCATTTGCACATTCATTTGAGGTCTTAAGTTCATTTAAGACACATTATGCCTAAATGTTCATCTATTTACTCATATTATGGTATAATTAGTGTTAAATAACGCTTTCAAGCTTATCTTGTGTTTAGAACTTATATAGGTCCTAAACTCTATTCATGTATGATATCATTCATGTTTACAGTCAACTATAATGAATTTAACATGTATGCACACCATTTCTCACATTTCATGAGTTCTTATGCACATACCATCTCATTGTACCATTAAGCCCCACATACCAATTAGGCATAAATCACATTAGCCAATAACACATGATACATGGCCATAAATCACAAATTCCATAGATACAAAAGCAGTGCTCATAGCTCAAAATACAAGCCCTAATGGCTTAATAGGCCATTTAGCTATTAAACCTTTTAACCATTATTTATTGTTACTTTTGCTCTAAAATGCCTTCTAATTATGTGTATTATTGCCATTGTTTCCATTCAACCAAAATAACATATCCCTTATGCATTTATGAACATAATCACTTTTACATACACATTACTTTGCATCTTTTTTCCAAATTACACTAAGTTCTCAAATTTATCCAACATTTAACCTTTTTGATAATAATTTAGCATTCATGTCACACTTATGGTTAGCCTTAAGACTCATTTAGCCAACACGCATTTAATGGCCTCAAAAAGCATGTAAACTACAAACATAATGCAAAACACCCTACACATGCCCACAATCATGAGTAAAATCCATATATGTGTAATTATTATTATTTTTCATATTATGTCTACTTTGCCTAATAAGGCTTATTATGAGCATTTTTTATTCCAAATGTATTTTCACACTTTCATTCATTCCTATATATTTCAATGGCAAATAACTTTATTTTTTGCTTCTTTGTGCTTAATTTTTATGTTAAGCATTTTAAACCTCAAATACCCCATATTATGTATATTAGGGCACTTCAAGCATAATATGTATTCCAATGATTCTTAATTATTTCTCCTCTACTAGAACACATTTTTACACCTTATAAAGGCCACATAATACATTAATTAACTCACATTTATTACATAATACAATTATGACCATTTATCACATAATAAGCATATTATGGAATTTGATAATTACACTTGAATAATGCACATTTTATTTCAATTAGGCATATTGAGAAGGTCAAAATGGAACCCTGAGGCCTATCTATGCCTTCAATTTCCCTTTGTCTCTATTTTGGTAAAAAATCCCTAACACAAAATTAAAAAAAACCTTGAAAAATTCATAATAAATCAATCGATGCACCAAATAAAAATCTAAAAATTATATAAATGCTCTTAGGCACCCGTAGAACCTAGGAAAAATATTAGAAGTTAGAAAAACTTACTTTAACCAAATTTGGTTACTATTCATGAGGGTTAGAAATTAGGAATTCCTAGTGTTTCTTTCTACGAATTCAATTTCCTTTATAGTCTAGAGGGTGTAGAGGCTCTATAATTATGAATAATTGTAGTAAAAGTGCGCTTTTAAGGGAGAATAGGAGAAAAATAGAGGCTTTTGGAGCAAAAAAGCTGTCGACTTTCATAAAGAGGGAGAAGGAAGAGATCAAAATGGTTTTGTTGACTTTTATTAAAAAATTTGACCCCTCTTATATTTTTCAAAAATTATTTATTTTTATTACCATTTTCGCCTCCTTTTTACCTCAAATTTTCCTCTTCTTTCCAAACCCAATTAATTGCCAATCTTATTTAAAAAAAATTCACTTTTAATATGCCCCACACTCCTCTAAAAATTAGAGCTCAAAAAATGAGAAAAATTAATTAAATTCACCACTTTTAATGTTACCCGATTTTTGAAAAATTGCTTCCTAATATCCAAAAATTAATTCTAGTTCCAATGGCCTAATTAGAATTTTTAAGTATCAGGCTGTATAAATTCTAAAATTTTCTAAGCAACTTTTGAATATTTTACAATTTAACTAAAACTAAGTCACTATTCACATGACACTATAGTAAAACTTTGTAGTCATTTTTAACCACTTAAATGACCTCATTTTAACTTCTAATTTCTCTCATAATTATGCTATAATTAGTACTTTCATTTAGTAGAATTAGTGTTCTTGACCTCAAGAATCACTATTCATGTCTCAAGAAATACTATTCATAACACAGAGATTTTTTGGGTATTACATTTCTTCCCCTCTTAACATAAATGTCATCTTTAATATTAAATTATTACCTAGTTTGAATAGCTATGGGTATTGTTCTTTCATTTTTGCTTCGATTTCCTAGGTGACTTCTTTTATCCCGTGGTGCCTCAAGAGAACCTTCACCAATGGTATGATTTTATTCCATAATTCTTTCACTTCTCTGTCTAGAATCCTCATCGATTTTTCTTTATGAGATAGGTCAAGATTAATCTTAATCTCTACCATGGTTATCATGTGCATAGGGTCTAATCTATATCTTTTAAGCATGGAAATGTGAAAGACATAATGGATCTATTGTAGTTCTGGAGGCAAAGCTAGTTTTTAAGCTACTAGTCCCACACGTTTTGTGATCTCGTATAGGCCAATAAACTTAAGACTTAACTTCCTTTTCTTCCCAAATCAAAAAACCTTTTTCTAAGGTAAAACCTTAGGAAATACCTTGTCTCCCACTTCATATTCCACCTCTTTCCTTTTCAAATCCACATATGACTTTTATCTATAAAAAATTGCCTTTAATCGCTCTTTAATGATCTTCACCTTTTTCTTTTTTTGCATCTTTCATTAAGTTTAGCCCTATGAGATTAGTCTCACTGAGCTCATTCCAACACAAAGGTGTTCTACACTTTCTTCCAAAGAAGGCCTCCTAAGGAGCTATGCCTAAATTTGCTTGTTGACTATTATTATAAGAGAATTTAGCTAAAGACAAATATCAGTCCTAGCTTCCCTTGAATTCTAATACATAACCCTTCAACATTTCCTTGAGAATCTTAATGACCCTCTCAGATTGTCTGTTAGTATGTGGATGGAATGTTATACTAAAACTCAACTAAGTACCCAAGGCATTATAAAGTTTCTTCCAAAACCTCAATGCAATCCTTAGATCCTGATCCGATATAATCGAATATGGCACTCTATGCAACTTGACTATCTCATCTACATATAGCTTTGCTAGCTTCTTAAAGGAGTAGTCCACTATCACTAATATAGAATGAGTAGTCTTGGTTAAATGATCTACAACCACCTAAACTAAATCACATATTCTCCTTGTCATCAGTAACCCAACCAAGAAATCCATCATAACTCTATCCTATTTCCATTTTGGAATTGCTATAGGATGTAGCAACCCAGAAAGAACTTGATGCTCTGCCTTTACCGGCTAACAAATAAGGCACTTGGTCACATACTCTGACACATCCCTCTTCATTACCTAGCCACTAATAAGAAAACTTTAAATCTTAATACATTTTAGTGCTATTAGGATGCATAGTGTAAGGAGCATTATGAGCTTTTTGCAGAATCTATTTCTTTAGCTCTTTCACATTTAGCACACAAATCTTGTCATGATAGTAAAAATAGCTATCTCCTATAATCTCATACTTTGTTAGCTTCCCCTTTTGGATAGCACTTATAACACTCATTAATCTATGATCATCTCACTGACACTCTTTCACTTATTGTAATAGTCTAGGTCTAATTTGCATCCTAGCCAAAAAGCACTATAGACACCTTGATTTTAGGTCTAAGGCTTTTGTAGGTATTCAAGCTTTGTCTTGACTTGAAAAGCTCATGGTGTGACCTAAAATGTGAAAAAAATGGGAATCTGGGGTGGAAGTGAAGGGCTTAGGCTAACAAGTCCAAGCCTAAAGCCAAACGCTGATTCCAATGGGGGTGTAGGGGTAAAGGCCCCATGGTATGGACCTATTCACCTTTTTTAGCCTATGATGATAACTAGAAATAGGCTCAAGCAACAAGGCAAGTAACCTAAAATCCAAGTCCACATAGACAAATATGGCATAAGTCTTCACTGACTTAATGCTATGAGGTCTACATGAATAAGCCAAAGCCCATGTCTATATGGACTTATCTAACCTGGCTTAAAGCCTACGGACCAAAGAGAAAACCATGTGTAAGTTTGCATGGACTAAGCTGTACAAGTTCATATAGACCTACCGATGAAAAACTTCCAAAAGTGCAAAATTCCTATTCAGGCATTGAATCCTAATCTTAGAGGGATTTTACCTCCTCTGGATGGAATACCTAAGCCTTAAGCCTATAAATACCCATTTTAGGGTATGAAAAAAGGGAAACAATAAGGAATACATAGAAGACATAATTGAAGACAATTGACATAAGATTTGCTCTACCAACCTAAGCCCTTACTAAAATAATCATTCTTCCAAAATTTAACCCTTGTCTTATTGCTTTGTGCTAACTTCAAGGTAAGATCTGAGGCTCCTTTCATTATATTCACTCATTTATTTGTGTTATTTATTGTAATCGATGATCTCCTATGATTAATTATCATGTAAGGTGGTTCTATGTAACCCCTTACGATAATTATAGGAGTAGGTTAACCTGTTAAAATCTATTTAAGAATGTTATAATCATTCATGGAAAATTATAATCACACTTACACTTTAAAATTGATGACATAGTCCGTACGGACCAATTTTAAATGATAAAAGGTTTGTATGGACCTATAAATTGAATGTGAGTGTGATAAAAGGTCTGTACAGACCTATTATTTAAATATATATGTAATATGAGGTCTGTACAAACCATGGTACGATAATATATTATGATTGCCTTATTTATTATGTTTTTCCATATTCTATTTACCATGTTAGCATGCCCGTATAACTATATCATATCGTATGATCATTTTATTCCTTAATATGCATGTTGTTAATATCTTAGAATTAATGGAAAGTTCTCACGGACTCCCTATCACAAGGATCATAGTCTGTATGGACATATAAGTCTTTTGAAAGTTTATTCTATTTTATAGTTTGCACGGACTCCATCTCGCGAGGATCTTAGACCGCATGGACAATCATCTTTGATTTCCAATCCTTGCATGTATCTATATTTCTCACGTTCTTTGTGGGTTCTTTATGTGTTCTTTATTTGGTATTGTTAACCTTTTCTCTTTTAAGTTGTATGCGAGTCACCCTTCTTATTGGAGTGGAGGTCCGGATAGATATAATATCGTTTATGCAGTAGTCCACATGGACTAATGTTAGAGTTTCATAGAGTCCACACGGACTAGTCAACGTATAGACAAGACCAATTTTATACTTTGGATTATTTCTTTTTGCTTTGTACTATTTGCACTTTATCTCTTATTTTGGGTTTGTAATAGATAGTTAATAACTTATTTTACATGCCAAACACCTAAACTTCACATCAAATAGTTTTCCATATAATTAAATGGTGTTTTCCCTAATAAAATGGATTTGTATTTTCTTAATCAAAAGTCACAATAATAAAATGTATTTTCAAAGGCCAATCTCTTAGAGATGGGAGTTGGGCAATTACCACTAATTCCTATGGAATTATGGGTAATTGTCATGCCAAACTGCAACTAATGAATGACCCACTTTCTGGATGTACAAATATACTTGTTGTATTCTTTAAATATCACACTTTACTTTCTTTAGATGAAAAGTTGACATAAATGCTTTAAATATAATGTGTGCTTGATTGAAAAGGGATTGATAAACATTAAAATATACAAGAAGGCATATTATTTGGGCATAAATAAGATATGAATTTTGAACCTTTTTGGTATAAAAGATTAGAGGTCCTAGTGTAGAGACCAGATGGTGACTCCTCTAACCACTCTCATCCCTAGTAAAAATATCATAATCTCTACAAGCACCATCATCTAAAAGTTATAGGCAATCATACATAGCTCTAATGGCTGCCAAAAACTTCTTGCTAAGTGCATCTGCCACTACATTAGCCTTTCTCGGATGATAATCAATCAGGTAATCATAATCCTTAATTAATTTCATCCATTGCCTCTGTCTTAAGTTAAACTCCTTTTGGGTAGGAAGATACTTAAGACTCCTATGATAAGTGTAAACATAGTTGTAATGCATGTAGATTAAAGTTTCATAAATAATACCTTCGAGGAATAATAGTTCTCTCGGGAAGCTGAGGCACCTTTACGAGGCTAGAAAAGGGTGTGTACTAGTCATAAAATTTTGACAGGCTAAAAATGAAGAAAATGAAATAATTAAAATTTTTAGCAGAACTAATAAATCATTTTATGCTATAAACTAGTGAATAGTGAATTTCATTGAACTTGTGTTAGGAACTACATAGGGTGTGCCTGGATAGACCTAAAAATAGCATACCTTAAATCACAAAAATTCCAATCTACTTCTTGTTGAAGGAATTATAATTTTCTGAGATTATTTGATAATTATTCAAAATTTCTTATTTTTATGAGTGAATAGAAAACCTACTTTCTTTGAGAGTTTTGACTTGAAATTTTATGGGGCCTTTAATGGGCATTATCAAGGATTTTTGGCACTAACATGATTATTTTTGAAGGTCTAGAAAAATTATTTTGAATTTTCAAAGATTAAAAGAAAACTGGATTAATTTAAGCCATTAGATCACCATGGGTTGCAATCTAACCACTCAAACCCCTTAATATAAAAGGCCCACATATGTGGGAGTGGCACATGTGTAAAGGACCATCTTTAACCTCCTATGTCTCTAAAAAGCTGATGCCACACCCTAGCTTTTTCCCCACCATTTTTTCCTCTTTTCTCTCTTTTCCCACCATAAAATCCCATAAAAATTATATAGTTCTTGACCTCTATGATATCTTAAAGCTATTCCAAGCAATATAAATTGAAAAATATTGCTTGGAAAGTGAGATTTAGTGATGGAGTGAATAGTGGCCATTCTTGGTGTAAGTGAGTTTTTCTCAATTTTAATTTTTTTTGGGTAGCCCTAGTGATTCTAGGAAAAACCATATGTTTAGATTTTAATTTGGAGTTATGTAGAATTTATAGGAATTTTTCAAAGCTTAAAGTGATTATGTTTTAGGTCAAGGGAGAACTATTGAGGAAGGAAGAGAGGTAAGGCAATAGATTGGTGGAAAAAGGTGTTTTCACACTACATGTATGTGGATTTAATGTAATTCATACATGTTATGATATGTGTGTATGCATGTGTGCATGTGAATGTGTATGGAAGTGTTATATTATGTGTGTGCATGCATTTTTAATGTAAATTAGTTATGTGATTATGTTAGCCTAATGGAATAAAGGCTATGAGCATGAATTGTATGGAAGAAATAAAGTGCATGTGTGTGATCTTGAAATGGCCAAATGGCGTGTGTAGTGGTCATGTCATCGCATGTGGGTATGGCATGTGTGAGATGTGTAGTTAGGCTAAAAATGTGATATGGAATATGTTTATGGTGTGAAATTGAGGAAATAAATTAAAAGTTTGTAAATTGATATGGCAAGGTCTATTATAAGGTAAAACGTGTTAAGTGTTAAAGTGTATGAAAATGATCATATATGGCATGAAAGGAATATGTTTGGATTAGATGGAAGAATGTAAATACAAAAGATGATAAACATTGGCTATAGTGTTAACATAGTATAATATGAATTTGGTGAACATGATATAAGTCACTATTATAATTGAGAGGTGATAAATACTAACAAGGCTATGAGAATTGAATAGTGGAAAATGACCAAATGAATAGTGTTTATTCACAAAATGACTTGTAATTGGGAAAGGTGTGTAAGTGCACAAGCGCCTATAATAGGGAAACATAAATAGTGATGTGATAATGGTAATGACTTATAACTATATGAGATAATTAACAATCATAGTTTAGCCTATCAGTCTAACACCTATTAAATGAGTTGACTGGTCAACTAGGGAATTAGTACCTGCTAAGGGTTTTGGTCCTCTTAGGGATATGGCTTCTTTAATTAAGATGGTGGGTGTAGCCATTGAGGTTCTGATATTAAGCCCTGCGCATTCAAGTATTGGGAGGTCCATATGGGCTGATCCCTATTACCCATTATATTTTTTTATGGATATTGGGAGGTCCTATGGTGTTGATCCCTACTATCTACCTAAGATAAGATAGATATGTTGACTGGGATATTGGAAGGTCCCATAAGGCTGATCCCTTCTATCCCTGTGGATGTTGGGAGATTTATATAACTGATCCTTGCCATCTACCATTTTGGTATTGAGAGGTTCACATGAACTTATCCTTGTTATCGAAATTAGTTAGGTAGGTGCAGCTACCGAAGTCTAAAATGTGAGCCATTACACAGTCTGGATCCCACTATCTAATGTCTTTAAGCTTAGTCTTTCTAGTATATGCCTAAGTTTAAATGACATAACAGATCATGAATAATACAACTATGATAAACTTATGACACTATCTTAAATAAAAATATTTTAATGTCACTAGAAATTTTAATTATGTTATGAAATACACTATTCAATAAATAGTAACTCATATAAATAATTAATAAAATTTCATGTAATTAATCCTGCATACTCACACTATGATTTCATATAATGATCACTACATGATTGTGTGTATGACATACATCCATTACATTAAATGCCCTACTGAGTTTATACTCAGCGATGCATAGGTTGTAGTTAGTAACAACAATCTAGCATCCATAATGTAGTGTAACGGCTCAACCTCTTAGGGTATATTTTTTGTACCTTTAGTTATTTATATAGTCGGCACTCATGTATAATTAGTGTTGGGCTTAGGTGATGTAAATATTAAATATGTATTTTGGTCATGTGAAAAATAGTAATCTATATACATCATTGTACATAGCTAAATGTATGGACATATATATTATTAACTGTATGGTTCTGAATATTATGGGTCTGAGACCTTATATGTCTGTGATTGTGTTGAGATGAGATATTGGTGGACCAAAAGGGTCTAGGTGTTGATAGGTGTGATGATTATGATATTAGAAGTGTATTAATAGGTTTGGGTTTGAGCTTTTCACCCAGGTAACAAAAATCTTTGTAAATCTGATTTCTACCTTGATAAATAATTTTAGTGATTAATTACAGCCAATATAAGAATGGAATAGGATTTTAACAAGTAAATAACAAGAATATGTTAATTAAAGGAATATGGATACAAGTGTTAAATGAATAGGGGTTGGGGTAGAATAAGGATGGTTGCCCTATGGGAAGTAGCATCTTCTGTTATGTTCCTTTAAGAATCAGGTAGGGGTGTTACATTTGGTGGTATTAGAGCTGGTTTAGGCATTCCTAGGCATAGTATATATAAGTGTTAGTGTTTAGGTTTCTATGTTTTTAATAAAGGTACAGTACAAGAGGTTGATAGTTTGTTCTTTTGTTGTCATATGAGATGAGTGAATAAAACCCACAAGAGAGAGGAGAAAAGGTGGCCAGCCATACTCTCACCACTATTCAAGGACCAAAAGTACACACTAGAGCCTAGTGATGCTGCATATTATGCATAAGCATAAACCCAAGCTTTCCCAACACTTCTACAATATATGGTTGATTTGCTGAGGCATACATCTATTGCTATTGCTCTACCACCTCTACTAGCCCTAACACCACCTCTAACTACCTTACAGAAGACTTATTTAGAAAGAGTTAAGAAAATGGGAGCTTTGGATTTCATAGGCATGAGGGTGAATGATGCTATAAGGGCTGAGTATTGGTTAGAGTGGACTCTCAAGATATTGGAGCAACTTAAGTGTACACCTAAAGAAAGCTTAAAATGTGCCACCTCATTTCTCTAGGAGGAAGCATTTCACTGATGGGATACTATACAAAGAAGAAAGGTTGTAGCTAATGTAACATGGGAGTATTTCCTATAGGAGTTCCAAAAAAGATATATCCCTAAATCCTACAAGGATAAAAAGAGGTAGGAATTTCTAGACTTGAAGCAAGGAAAAAGATTAGTATCAGAGTATAAGAAAGATTTTGCTTGGTTAAGTAGATATGCTGAAGAGTTCAAACCTATAGAAGAGGAGAGATGTAAAAGCTTTAAGAAGGGCCTTAATGTACAGTTGCAGATGTAGATTGTCATCACACATATTAGAGAGTTCTCTGCCTTGTTGTCAGTAGCTTATTGCATAGAGGAGATGGTGCAAGAGAAGAGAGAGTTGTTTCAAAAGAACAGGCAATTCACCGTGAGTCAGACTAGTTTAACACCTAGAGTAAGCATAAGGCAAAGAGAATCCCAGCCTATATAGTAGTCTTAGAGGCAAGGCTAGACACAGAGGTTAGGTTAAGCTCCTTCATCTCGACCTTGATCTTTATAGCAAGCCTTTAGTGCCCCTATATCTATAGCTACGAGTGCACCTCTGACATATGGCACTTACACCATAAGACATTAGCGGCAGTGTTGGCAGTCTAAGAGAGCATAATGTTTTACCTATAAAGCTAGAGACCATTTTCAGAGGGAGTGTCCATAGAGGTAGGCTGAGGCTGCTCAGACATAAGCTTTTGTAGTAGGACCTAAAAGAGGATAGAGATAAAGCATAAATGATCAGTTGAGTAGTAGTCAGAGGACTAGATTAGAGGTGCAGCCCCAGCCTATCAGTGCACCATTCAAGCCCGTGAGGAGGCAAAGGCTCTTAATGTGATTGCTACTACTTTTTACTTATTTGATGTACCTATGTTGGCATTGATAGATCTAAAATCCACCTAGTCCTATATTTGTACAATAAAAGCACAAGAGAGAGGGCTAGAACCTAAACTTATAGATATAGACATTTAAGTTAATAATCCTATTAGATAGAGTGTGAAAATGAGTAGAATATGTAGACACTAAGCCTCTGGTGATCTGAGAACAAGTTTTACCTGCTGATCTTATTGAACTCCCTTTTCATGAGTTTGATGTTATTTTAGGCATGGATTGGCTATATGAACATCATGCTGTCGTTAATTATGAGTAAAAAAGGCTTATCCTTAGAACAGCTGAAAGGCATAAGGTAGCAATAACAGGTGAGAGAAACTCCTTGTCTAACATTATCTTCAATATTACAGTAAGGTGACATATCCAAATGGGATATGAAGCCTATTTAGCTTATGTGTTTGATACCAGGAATATGCCACCCAATATTGAGTAGACACCAGTAGTATCAAAATTTCCAAATGTGTTCCTAGATGAGTTACCAAGCTTGCCACCATAGTGAGAGCTTAATTTTGAGATTGAGGTGTACCCTGGTACAACTCCAGCATCTATTACCCCATATCGGATGGCACCTGCAGAGTTAAAGGAATTAAAAGTATAGTTGCAAGAATTATTGGATAAAGGCTTTATTAGGTTGAGTACTTCACCCTAGGGAGCACCCATACTCTTTGTAAAGAAGAAAGATAAGTTGTTTCAATTGTGTATCGACAATAGGCAATTGAATAAGGTGACAGTTAAAAATAAATATCCATTTCCTAAAATTGATGATCTTTTTTATCAACTCAAAGGTGTCAATGTCTTCTCAAAGATACACTTGAGATTGAGGTATCATTAATTATGGATTAAGGAAGCTGACATTTTGAAAACTAATTTTAAAACTAGATATAGGCATTATGAGTTCTTAGTGATGCCATTTGGGCTCATAAATGACCTAATAGTATTCATAGACCTGATAAACTGGATCTTTAAACCATATCTACATCCATTTGTTGTGGGGTTTATTGATGACATTCTAGTGTATTCTAAAAGTCAAAAGGAGTATAGACAACATCTTAAAATCATGCTACAGACTTTTAGAGAAAAATAGTTGCATGCCAAATTGAGCAAGTGTGAGTTTTAACCTAATAAAGTAGCCTTTCTAAGCCATATTGCTTCAGTAAAAGGCATCAGAGTAGATATGAGCAAGGTTAAAGCTATGTTAGAATCAAAAGCTCCTAGGAATGTGATTGATATTTTAAGTTTCTTAGGATTGGTTAGGTATTATAGAAGATTTGTAAAGGGATTCTCAATGATTGCAACTTTATTGACTTGATTATTATGAATGTGAAGTTTGAATGGAATGATAAATGTCAGGAAAGTTTTGATAAGTTAAAAGCAACGTTTACTAAAGCCCCTATTCTTACTCAACCTAAACAAGGGAAAGATTTTGTTATCTATAGTAATGCATTGCACAATAGACTTGGATGTGTGTTAATGTAGGAAGGTAAAGTGGTAGCTTACATTTTCAAGCAACTGAAGCCATATAAAAGGAATTATCATACTTATGACTTGGAGTTCGCTGCCATTGTTTTTGCATTGAAAATATGGAAACATTATTTATATAGTGAAAGATGTTATACTTACACCCACTACAAAAATTCAAAATACCTCATCATATAGAAGGAACTAAACCTAAGGGAATAACGTTGGCTAAAATTAATAAAAGATTATTATTGTCTGATAGACTATTATATGGGAAAAGCAAATATAGTTACAGATGCTCTGAGTCAAAAATTTATGGCGATTATGAGAATGATAAATGTTAGAATGAATTTTCAGAGAAGAATTCCATTTAAGCTAAACTGCATATTAAACTTGATTTTAAATAACAAGTGAAAGAGGCATAGATACAAGATGAATAGCTCGTATAGACAATCAGTAAAATCAAAGAGGTGAAGCTACTAAATTTGAATTGGGAGTAGACGGATGTTTGTACTACCATAGTAGATTATGTGTACCTAAGGCAGATGAGTTGAAAGCATAGATTCTAAAGGAGGCACATAATGCTCCATATTATATGCACCCAGAAAGTATAAAAATATACTTAATTTGAAACCTAATAATTGGTGGCCAAGAATGAAATGTGATGTAACAGAATACGTGGCACGATGTTTAACATGTAAATAGGTAAAAGTTGAGTATCAAGTCCCTTCTAGATTGTTAAATCCAATAGCAATACCAAAAAGGAAATGGGAGAAAGTCACTATGGATTTTGTAATGGGATTACCAATGACTAGAGGCAAATATGATGTTATACGGTTGAATGTAGATAGATTAACTATGGAAATCCACTTCATTCCAATTAGAATGGATTATTCTCTAGATAAATTGGCACAGCTATATATTGATGAAATTATACAGCTACACGGAGTACCAATAGCCATTAATTCAGATTGAGATCCTTGTTTCACCTCTAGATTTTGGAAGAAGTTACAAGAAGCCTTGGTTACTCACTTGACATTTAACATAGCTTTTCACCCTTAAATAAATGGACCATCAAAACAAGTGATATAAGTGCTGGAGGATATGTTACATATATGTGCTATATAATTTAAAGAGAGTTGGGATTAGTAATTATCATTGGCTAAATTTGCTTATAATAATAGCCATCAAGCCAGCTTAGTTTGGCACCTTACGAGGCATTGTATGGTAAAAGGTGAAGAACTCCTTTTTGCTAGAGTAAAGCTAGTGAAAGCAATATTATGGGACCCAACTTGATCAAAGATATAGAAGGTAAAGTTAGGATCATAAGGATAGATTAAAAGCTACCACAGATTGACAAAAATCATATGCATATTTAAAACATAGGGATATTGAATATGAAGTTAGTGAAAAAGTATTCTTGAAAGCATTAACATGGAAAAAGATGCTTAGATTTGGCAAGAAAGGGAAACTTAGTCCCAAATTCATTGGTCCTTATGAGATTACAAAATGTGTGGGGCCGGTAGCTTACTAGCTAGGCTTACCACCAGAGTTACAACAAATTCATGATATGTTTCACGTTTTAATGTTAAGGCGATATAGATCTAATCTTTCCCATGTGATATCTACAGAAGAAATCTAAGTACAATTGAATTTAACCTATGAGGAGGAACAAAAATAGATTTTAGCTAGAGAGATCAACCATTTAAGAAACAAAAACATACCATTGGCAAAAGTACTATGGAAGTATCACAAAATAGAAAAAGCTACATGGGAAAGTGAGGAGCAAATGAAGGCTCAGTACTTGCATCTATTTCCATTAAGTAATTTTGAGGACAAAATTCCTTAAGAGGGGAAGGATTGTGACACTTGCAAATCGAAGTTTCATGAATAATACCTTAGAGGCATGAATGGTACTCTTAGGAAATCAGAGCACCTTTACGAGGCTAGAAAGGGGGTGTACTAGTCATAAAACTTTAACTAGCTAGAAAATGAAATAATTAAAAATTTGAGCAGAAACAATAAATCATTTTAGGCTATAAACTAATAAATAGTGAACTTAGTCGAACTTATGCCAAGAATGACCCGAGGTGCGCCCGGACATACCTAAAAATAGCATACCCCAAAGCTCAAAAATTCCAATCTACTTTTTGGTGAAGGAATTTTAAATTTATGAGGTTATTTGATAATTATTCAGAGTTTCTTATTTTTATGAGTGCATAGTAAACCTACACTTTTTTGGAATTTTGACTTGAAATTTTATGAGGCCTTTAATAGGTATTATAAGGAATTCTGGCATTGAAATGATTATTTTTAGAGGTCTAGAAAAATTATTTTGAATTTTCAAAGATTAAAAGAAAATTGGATTAATTTGAGCTGTTAAATCATCATGTGTCACAATCTAACCACTCCACCCACTTAATATAAAAGACCCACACATGTAGGAGTGGCATATATGTAAAGAACCATCTTTAACCTCCCATTTATCTAAAAAGTTGAAACCACATCTTAGCTTCTCCCTTACCATTTTTTTCCTTTTTTATCTCTATTCCCACCACAAAATCCCATAAAAATTATATAGTTTTTGACCTCCATGATCTCTTAAAGCTATTATAAGCAATAAAATTAAAAAATGTTGATTGAAAAGTGAGATCTGGTGATGGAGTGAATAGTGACCATTCTTGGTGTAAATGAGTTTTTCTTAATTTTTATTTTCCTTTTGGGTAGCCCTAGTGATTATAAGAAAAACCATATGTTTAGATTTTAATTTAGAGTTATATAGAATTTTTGGGAATTTTCTAAGCTCAAAGTAATTATGTTTTAGGTTAAGGGAGAACTATTGAGGAAGGAAGAGAAGCAAGGTAATAGATTGGTGTAAAAGGGTGTTTTCACATTAGAGGTATATGGAATTAATGTAATTCATACATGTAATGATATATATGTATGTATATGTACATGTGAGTGTGTATGGAAATGTTAGATTGTGTGTGTGCATGCATGTTTAATGTAAATTAAGAATGCGATTATGTTAGCCTAATGGAATAAAGACAATGAGCCTAATTTGTATCAAAGAAATATAAATGCATGTGTGTGATCTTGAAATGGTCGAATGTTGTGTGTGGTGGTCATGTCTTATGCATGTGGGTATGGCATATGTGAGATGTGTATTTAGGCTAAAAATGTGATATGGAATATGCTTGTGGTGTGAAATTGGTTAAAGAAATTAAAGGTTAGTAAATTGGTATGGAATGGTCTATTATAAGTTAAAAAGTGTTAAGTGTTAAAGTGTATGAAAATGATCATATATGGCATGAAAGGAATATGTTTGGGTTAGATGGAAGAATTTAAATACAAATGATGATAAATATTAGCTATGGTGTTAACATGGTATAATATTAATTTGGTGAACATGAGATGAGTCATTATTACAATTGAGAGGTGATAAATATTAACAAGGCTATGAGAATTAGAATAGTGGAAAGTGATCAAATGAATAGTGTTTATTCATAAAATGACCTATAATTAGGAAAGGTATGTAAGTGCACAAGTGATTGTAACAAGGAAACATAAACAATGACTAGATAATGGAAATGACTTATAATTGTATAAGATAATTAACAATCATTGTTCAGCCCATTAGTTAGACACCCATTGGATGGGTTAACTAATTAACTAGGGAATTAGCAGCTACTATTGGTTTTTGTCCTACTTAGGCCATGGCCTATATAATTAAGTTGGCATGTGTAGCCACTGAGGTTTTGATTTTGAGCCCTCTATATTATGGTATTAGGAGCTCCATATGGGCTGATCCCTGCTACCCACTATATTTATTTGTGGATATTAGAAGTTCTTACTAGGTTGATCCTTATTATCCACTAAAGATGAGGTGGATATGTTGATTAGGATATTTGGAGGTCCCACGGGCTAATTCTAGGTATCTCTATAGATGTTAGGAGGCTATATGATGGATCCTTGCCATTTACCATTTTGGTCTTGAGAGGTTCACATAACTGATCCCTACTATTGGATAAAGTTGGGTAGGTGTAGCTACTGAGGTCTAAAATATAGGCTATTGCATAGTGTAGATCCCACTATCTAGTGTCTTTAAGTGTAGTCTTTCTAGTATGGGCCTAAGTTTAAATGACATAACTGAGCATAAATAATACAACTATCATCAACTTATGACATTATCTTAAATAAAAATATTTTAATGTGACTTGAATTAGATTATGAAGTACACTATTCAATAAATAGTAAATCAAATAAATAATTAATAAAATTGCATACAATTAATCTTGCATGATCACACTATGGTTTCATACTATGATCATTGCATGATTGTGTGTGTGACATGTGTCCATTA
>CANXYI010848426.1:0-13431 GCA_948208565.1 Hura crepitans | reverse complement strand
TAATAAATTAAATTAAGTTAATGAATCCAGACTCTGAGTTACAAAAAGGTAAATAGGGACAAATATCAATACAAGTTATAAATTAGTTATGCATGTTGGTTATATGTTTTATTGCATGTTTTACTGCATGTTTGCATGAGTGACATAATTTATTTGAATTATTCCACCACTGAGTTTTATACTCAGCGTGTTGGTGTTTCGATGTGCAGGCTGTAGACAGAAGGCAAACCAGCATCAGACATCTTCAGTGGTGTAGCTGTCACAGTATACTTTAGGTATTTTGTTTTTCCTTTCTAAGTAATGTAGTAGTAATTGCACTCATGTATATAGATAATGTGGGGTATAGGACTCATACACAGGACTAGAGATACTTTAAGTAAAATATAACTGAATGGTTGTGTGATATGAATGTTTATTTTGACATGAATGTGTGCTGATAGGTCTTTGACCCCGTGAACTATTTAGTGATTCTGATATGATGTGGTTAACTATGATTTGGAGGACCAGAGGGTCCAATGGTGGTTGTGATTGGATGGGAATTATAGAAGTGTGTTTATTTGCAGGATAAAAATTGGGGTTAAATAATAGGGCAGTCGTTATGCTGCCCGATTTTTCTTAATTGTCTAATAACGCCTGACGGCGAGGTTGATAGGTTAGAAATAGACAATAATTAATAAATAATTGATCAGATTAGGTTTAGTGACACAGGTAGTTTAATAGGGTCAAAGTGTATAGAAGTTAAATGAAAGGCTCCTAGGAAAATCCTGGATGGGTGACCTCAGTGGGAAGTAGCACACCCTGTCCATTTCAGGTAGAAAGGGTAGGGGGTGTTACAACACCAAATGTAATGCTCGTAATTTTTTGATATTATGAATAGTACTTCCTGAATAGTGTAAAGCATTTCTCGAACCCGAGATACACTAACACTACAAAATGGAAGTATTAATTATGACATAATTATAGGTAAAATTTGGGACCAAATTGAGGTTATTTAAAGGGTTTAAAATGCAAATAAAGTTTTCATGTTAGTATCCTGTGAATAGTAACTCAGTTGAAGCTGAATGATAAATTATTTTAAAAGTGCTCAGAAAATTTCGAAAATAGCACCAATCTATAACTAAGCCAATGGAATTGGTTTTGAAATTTTCTAACATTGGGAAGTAATTCAACATAATTTATTTATGACATTTTTGCCCAAAATAACTAACTCCCCTCATAATTTAATTATGATTTTTAAGGAATATTTAAAATAATGATTTTGATAATTTACGGCACAATTAGCTGATTAAATTGATATTTATAGCATTAAATAGGAATTTTTAAAGAGAAAAGTGCCTAAATTAAATCCTAAACATCCATTTTCATAAGTGTCCCTAATCTAACCACTAAATCCCTACTTAATGATAGACTTTAGTTTATTTGAACTAGCCATTTTCCACCTCTTCTACCCCTTCTAACCCAATGCCACCTCTATAGCTAACCCCTCTCTTCTTTTCTTTTTTTTATACCATAAATCCACCAAAATTCTTTTTCCTAAATACATTAAAGTTTCCTCCATAATCTACTAACACCCATTTTGGTGAGAGAAAGGCTTGGAAATGCCTAAGAAGAGAAGAATTCCACCTAGGGTGAATAATGACCAATGTGAGAATTCATGGGTATTTTTTATTGTTTTTAATTTTTTTAGAGTAGGATTTAAGTACCATAACATATTTCTAAGCTTAGAATTTAATTTGGAAGCCTATAGAATTTTTGTTGAATTTTTCTTGATGGAAAGTGTGTATATTTATAGAGAAAGAAGGGCAAGTGATGGAGAAGAGGGAAGATAAGGCTTGAAGAGAGGTTTAAAAGTGTTTTGAAGTTTGTTGTAATTGAATTTAGGGATTTATGGATTAGATTTAATTATTTTCATATAATAGGCATGTATGTGTCGGTATATGATTATGTATATTTGTATGGAAATTGAAGCGTATGTGTATGTGATATGTATGAATAAACTAAAAATAATGGGTAATACTTGAATGTCATAAGAAAGAGATGAAAAACATGATGGATGACCAAAAGCCCAAAGTGTCCAAATGGTGTACCTAATATGTCTAAATAGGAGTAATTGCTAATTAAGCATAAAATGAATAATATCAACTTTAGTGAGGTAATGTAATGTAATTAAGATGTATATATTAGAAGAATATGAACTTGATGTGGAAATCTTGAAATGGCCGAATGATATATAAAGGCAAATGTGTGGTAAAGAGGTAGTTTAATGATATGTAAAATGAGATTAAAACATAAAGGAATGAGATATTAAATTATATAAAGAAAAAAAATTTGGAGTTATGATTTAAAGCTTGAGTGGTCGAATGGCTAATGAGAAGAGAGAAAATCATGTGATGATTTTAATTGGAATATCATGAGAAAAATTATTTGATCATGTATAAGGTGTTAGAATAAAGAATTATATACTATGGTATAAAGAAAAAGGAAGTTGATAATCAAGATGGGAAGATTAAGGAAAAATTGAGATGATAACATAATACCACTTAAATATGGTAAATGTAAAAATAAATGTTTAATTGAGAACAGGGAATCAAATAAAATTGAAATTGAGGCCCTTATTAGTTAGACACTTATTGGATAGGTTAACCAGTCAACTCGAGAATTAGCAACTGCTAGGACACTTTGGTGTCATGAAATATCAATCCCCGAGTATGACTATGCTTATGATATTGATGTTTTTATCATGTTGTGCGAATACAACTGCCTTAAGGTCCTCAAGGGCCACTTCATATGTTGAGATATGAGGTGTAATGATAGGTGTAGGCATCGCAATCTAGAATGAAGACCCTTGCACAAGCCTTGAGATGAGTGCAGTCATCGAGGTTCTGAGATAGAACCTTCCGCATAGATGGAGATTTATGATGAGTGTAGCTATCGAGGTCAAAAATATAGGCCTCTACATAAGTCTAGATTCTAATATCCAGTGTTTAAAGTGTAGTCTCTTAGATATAGGCCACTTAATTGAATAATAAATATAAATAATAAATGGAATGTAAATTAAATGATATGATGGATGTTAGAAGGATTTATTTAATTATGAATTATTTGTAATATGAACTATATGATACATACTTGTTTATAAATATGATATGACTACATGAATGAGTGCATTGCATATTTGCATGTGATTTAGTGCATGAATCATTAAATTCACCACTAAGCATATGCTTAGCATATCAATTTTCATGATACGTAGTAGTAGATAGTTTGAGTAGCTCAGCCTACGCTTTATGGTAAAATTTTGTATTTTTGGTTTATGTATATATTGTATATAGATGCACTCATGTATAGGCAATGGACACTATTATAAAAATTATAATATGTAGTACTATTTAAAACTGATGTTAAACTTTATATGTATGTTTGAGTTTATTTGTGAGCTACTATTGGGTGATGATATTGGTGTTTATAGTGGATCAGAAAGATCTTGTGTGTTAGGTTGTGGATGAGATAAATATAGAGTATCCATTTTATAGGTTAAAATTTTTGGTTTTCACCTGGATAGCTATTATGCTATCGAATTTTTTTTAAAACTAATTTACGAAGAGATTTTCAAAGCTGTTGATAATTAAAATAAATAAGTGAACCCAGGATATCACATTGCATAGGAGAGAGTGTAATGACAAAAAATTTCATCAAAGTTTAAACATAGAATTTAATGGAAGTGACATTTCTTTTATGGTTAAGATAGATTAGGCAAAGTTAGAACTAGAATGGGTAACCTTCTGGGAAGGGACATCTTTTATCTGATTTGGATAATGGATTAGGTAAGGGGTGTTACATTAAGTGGTATTAGAGCAGGTTTAGGCATTCCTAGGCATAGAGTTGTACATGAGTGCCCTAAGGTTAATTATGAGTCTTGAATTGCTATGCTTCTTGAGGCTGATAATTATTTTTCATGCAATGAATTGAGATGAGTGAGCACACTCCACCTCTTAGTGAAGAAGCTATTAAAAGTCATGCTCTGCCCACTATACATAAGCCTTTTAGTTCAGAGGCTCTGGTGCTAAGTGATGTTGCCCATTTAGCTCTTATAAAGGCACAACCAACACTATTACAGCAGATGGTAGAGTTACTTAGGCAAGCTACTACTACAGCTACTCCCTTACCACTACCACCTGTGTTTGCACCAGCAGCAGATTTTTTTGGCACTCGGACAGATGATTCCTTAAGGATTGAATACTGGTTGGAGAGACCCATTAGAATTTTACGGTAGTTAAAGTGCTCGCCAGAGGAGAACTTGATATATGCCACTTCATTATTGTAGTAGGAGGCCTTCCACTAGTGGGAAATCACATATGAGCATATAGCTATTAAGGAGATAACCTGGGATTTCTTTTTATAGGAATTTAAAAAAAGATGCATCTCAGAAGCCTACATTGAGAAGAGGAAGCTAAAGTTCCTGGATCTGAAATAGGGATAGTGAACTGTGTTTGAATATGAAAAAGGCTTTAGTTGGCTGAGAAGATACACTAGGAGTTTATCCTTACTAAGAAAGAGAGGTGTAAAAGATTTGAGAAGGGCCTCGATATTGAGATTTGAAAAGGGCCTCGATATTGAGATACGAACATAGATAGCTATATCAAAGATAAAAGAGTTTGCTTCCTTAGTAGAAGTCACTTATGATATGGAGGAATTACTGAAAAAGAAGAGAGAAAGCTACTAGAAAAAGAGGTCCTTTGCTTAAGGGCAAGCCAGTTCATCCCTAAAGGTATGTAAGAGGCAGAAAGGAGGATAGATATCCTAGCAACCACAAAAATAAGGCTAGATCTAGAGATTAGGGCAAGGCTCTCAATTTAGATCTAAGCAACAACAAGTAACTAGTGCCCCACCAAAATGTGGTACTTTTAGAGGAAGGCATGGAAGGATTTACTGGAAGAGTTGACCTGGTACATGTTTTGTATATGGGTCTATAGACCATTTTTAGAGAGATGGCCCTAAGAAGAAGGAAGGTGGCACTTAGATGTAAGCATCTTCACCAACCTTTGCTAGGAGTCATAGAGAGAATAGAAGTGAGAGGGTTAGCACCAGTCAGAGGCCTTGATATGAGTCTCAAGCTTCGGTGCGACAATATGCAATCTGAGCTAGAGAGGAAGTTGATTCTCTAGACATCATAGCAAGTACATTTTCTTTGTTTGAGCTACCTATTTTGGCTTGATTGACATAAGATCTGTACACTCCTATATTTGTACTACACGAGCATATGATAGAGGGTCAAAACCAAAACCTATGTATACAGATATTGTGATTAGTAACCTAATTGGCAAAATATAATAGTTAACAGAATATATAAAGATTGCCTTCTAGTTATCCAAGGATATATACTTTCTGCATATCTCATTGAACTTCCATTTGATGAGTTTTATATCATTTTAGAGATGGATTGGCTATCTAATCATGAAGATATAGTGGATAGTAAATAGAAGAAACTTTCTTTTAAAACTTCAGATAGGAAGGAGATGACTTTGTTTGGTGGGAGAAATATTTTCACCAGTATTATTTTAGCTGCTAAAGCTAGATGATTAATACAGAAGGGGTGTGAAGCATATTTAGCTCACATAGTTGACATTAAGAAGACTAAATTGAGCTTTGATCATATACCTATGATGTCAAAATTCCTAGATGTATTCCCTGATGAATTGCTACGACTACCACTTTAGCAAGAGATTGATTTTGACATCGAGGTGTATCCAGGCACTGAAATAATATCTATGGCTCTGTATTGTTTGGCACTTGTAGAATTAAAGGTGCAATTATAGGAGTTGCTTGATAAGGGTTTTATTAGGCTAAATGTTTCTCCTTGGGGAGCATTAGTGCTATTTGTGAAGAAGAAAAATAATTCAGTCCAATTATGCATTAACTACAGACAGTTAAACAAGGCGGTTGTCAAGAATAAATATCCTTTACCTAGAATTGATGATCTTTTTGATAAGCTACAAGGAGATATTGTATTTTCCAAGATTAACTTGAGGTCATGCTACCATTAATTAAGAATTAAAGAACCAGACATCCTTTCAAACTAGGTATGGCCATTATGAGTTTTTGTTGATGCCGTTTAGGCTCACTAATGTCTTAGCAGTGTTCATAGACCTAATGAACTGGATTTTTAAGCCATATTTGGATCAATTTATGGTAGTGTTTATTGATGACATTTTGGTGTACTCGAGGACTAAGGAAAAACATTAGTAGCATCTAAAGAAAATTTTATAGACCTTAAGGGAAAGACAGCTATATGCAAAGCTAAGGAAATTTGAATTCTAGCTGGAGAAAGTAGCTTTCTTTAGATATATTGCATCTGTTGAAGGTATTAGGGTAGACCTTTGCAAGATCAAGGCTATTTTAGAGTGGAATCCTCCAAAAAATGTGATAGAGGTCCAAAGTTTCCTTAGATTAGTTAGGTATTATAGATGATTTGTCAAGGGATTCTCGATCATTGTTGCTCTATTGATACAATTGTTATAGAAGGATCTTAAATTTGTGTGGGATAATAAATGTGAAGAAAGCTTTAACAAATTAGAGGTGATGCCGATTAAAGCTCCTATACTCACCCAACCCAAGGTGGGGAGGGATTTTGTTATTTATAGTGATGCCTCCCATAATAGGCTTAGGTGTATGTTGATACAAGAAGAAAAAGTAGTAACATATGCCTCTCGATAGCTAAAATCTCTTGAAAGAAATTATCCTACACATGATTTAGAGTTAGCTTCCATCATCTTTGCTTTGAAGGTGTGGAGATATTATCTGTACGGTGAGAAATGCTATATCTATACAAACCATAATAGTCTCAAATACCTCCCCACTTAGAAAGAATTGAATTTAAGGCAATGATGATGGATAGACCTAATAAAGGATTACGACTACTTAATTGATTACCATCCAAGAAAGGTGAAAGTGGTAGTAGATGAATTGAATCAAAAATTTATAGCAGCCATAATAATGATTGATGCCAAGTTCCACTATAAGAGTCATGGGACCTTTTTAGCCAAACTGTAGGTGAGACCTAGCCTAATTCAACAAATGAAAAAAGCTTAGGGTGTAAGATGATTAGTTTATACAAATTATAAGCCAAGTCAAAGAGGGGAAGATTACAAAATTTGAATTCAAAATGGATGGGTGTTTGTATTACCATGATCCACTATGTGTACCAAACATAGAAGAAATCAAGAAGCAGATTTTGCAAGAAGCTCATGAGGCTCTTTATGCCATGCACCTAGGGAGCATGAACATGTATCTAGATTTGAAACCTTATTATTAGTGGCTAGGGATGAAAAAGGATGTAACTGAATATGTGACAAGGTGCTTAACATGTCAGCAAGTGAAAGCATAACACCAAGTTCCTTTTAGATTGCTCCACCTTAAAGCAATTCTAGAATGGAAGTTGGAAAAAGTTACTATGGACTTTGTGATAGGAATGCCTATGACTAGGAACAAGTGTGATATTTTATAGGTGATAATTGATAGGTTGACAAAGACATCAGATTTTATTCTAGTGAGGATGGATTATTCACTAGAGAAGCTAACCTAATTAAACATTGATGAGATTGTGAGACTCCATGAAGTACCGACTTCCATCATCTCAGAATGAGACCCAAGATTTACTTTAAGATTTTGGAAGAAGTTACACTAAGCTTTGGGTACTCGGTTAACTTTCAGCACAACATTCCATCCATAAACTAAGTGAGTTATCCAGGCACTTGAGGATATGTTACATAGCTATGCTATTAAATTTAAAGGAAGTTATGAGCATTATTTATCTTTAGCAAAGTTTGCACACAACAACAATCACCAAGCTAGCTTAGGTATGGCTTTATATAAGGCACTGTATGGGAGGAAATGTAAAACTCCCTAATGCTGGAGAAAACTAAGTGAAGCAAGTTAATAGGACCTGATTTAATCAAGGATGCTAAAAAAAAGCTAAAAATTATTAGAGACAAGTTGAAAGAAGCTACTGATAGACAAAAATCTTATACAAATTTAAAGAGAAAAGGCATTGAATATGAGGTCAGAAAGAGTGTTTCTTAAAGTGTCACCATGGAAGAAGATGCTTCGATTTAGTAAGAAGGGTAAACTGAGCCCTAAGTTCATTGGCCTATATGAGATCATAAAATGTGTAACAACCTGAAAATCTCGACTCTCGTGAATAGTACTTTTCAAGGTAATAGTGCTTTCCAAAACCTGAGTCACACTAAGCGTACCAATGAGAAGTATTAATTATGAGAGAATTTTGGATAGAGTTTGAAGCCAATCCAAAGTCATTTGGATGGTTAAAAATGCTAAAGAAGATTTTATGATAATGTCATATGAATAGTATCATAGGCAAAGCTGAACAATAAAATAATTCAAAAGTTGCTCAAAATAATCTGAAAATACTACAACCTAATACTTAAATATTTTGAATAGACCATTGGCTTTGGAATCGTAATTTTTAGATATCGAGTATTTTTACTGAGTTTTTGTCTAAAAAAATGCTAATTTTTTCAGTTTTCTTCATCTTTCGAACCCAATTCTTTTGGTGTTTATGGGATTCATATTTATCTAATTTTTGAAATCCATTTTGAGGAATTTTAACCATTCTAGAGGGAAGAAAAATATTATGGAACAAAATAAAATTATTTTGTTTTGAAAAACTATAAATACCTAAAATTTCTTTTTCCTTCCCCATTTCCTTCCCTTTCCTCCTCTTTCCTTCCTCCTCTTTCCTTCCTCTCTCTCCCTTTAAACTTGACACTCCTCTTATCTCATTTCCCTCTCTTTTTTCTTCTTTATCCTCTACAACCACTCTAAAAAATGGTTTTTAAGAGGTAAAACTTCCTAAGAAAAAGCTTTAGATACCAAGAATGCCTCATTTGATAGAGAATCTCAGAAGGAATCAAGATTTTTTCCCTAAGGTGAATAGTGACCAAATCATGATCAGGTAATTTTCTTTTCATTCGGATATTTTTCCTAGACCCTACAGGTGCCTAAGAGTGAGTGTGTGTGCTCGTTTTATTTTTCAAAGCTATATATGATTTTTCATGATTTTTTCTAAAATTGTACCTATTTTAATTCGTAGGTGAGAATCAAATTGAGCTTCTCGAGGCAAGGAGAAGGCCTAAGAAAGCTACCGGCATACCTAACGACTATTTTTGGTATGTTTAATCACTTTAAAATGGATGAAAATGTATTAAAATTCAATATGTGCATTTATTACATATTGTGCATTAATAGCCATTATATGAGTAATGCATGAATTAGTTGAATATTGTTATATGGTGATGTTGAGTGATTGAAATGTGTATTATGGATGTTGTATGCATGCCATGAGGGGCCAAACGCCTCATGTAAGCTAGGTGCATAAATATTGCGCTAGTTATGCCTTAAATGGATATTTTTGTAATTTGTTATGAAAAATGGTGAAAATGTGATTGTGTATGCTTGCATGTGATAAAATGAACATATGTGTGCTTAAGGTAATGATCGAATGCCTCTAAGGTGAAAATGACATGTTTTTAGGCTTTATGAAGGCTTAAAGTGCATATGTGAGTATGTATGGATAAAATGGCATAAATGCACATGTAAGTGGTTTAACATGTTTAAATGTATGAGTGTGAACATGTGAGAGTGGCTAAATGCCACCATAACATAAATATGGACTTTTGCCATGTAATGAGGCTTATGTGTCTTATATCAATAAATGCCATATTATGTGTAAAATGGCATGTTGATGTGAAACATCGCTTTTATGTGAATGTTTGATGCTTTAGGCATTATAAGGCATAAATGCATAATTATAATGTGGTATGAATGTGCTTGAATTGAGAAATGCACGTAAGATGTATATTGTGGCCATATAAGGCTTAGTGATGCTTTAAATGGCATATTGATGTTTTAACAAGAACTAAAAGCCATAGATGTGTTTTATGACATTAATATGTGTTAATAAAGATGTTAAAGAATTGTGCATATAATTGAAGGCCTTATGCTTGAGTTGGCTGAATGGTGCATGAGTTAAGCATGAGAATGCATGTGATGCTATATGTGATGTTTTGAGCTATTACACCATGGTAATGTGACCTTTTGGTGGTAATGAAGTTTATATGAGCCTAAGTTGGCTACATGATGTGATTATATTGTTATGCTATGGGCATATGTTTTTAGGCCTTGCTAATGTTCAAAATGGCCAATGAGATGAATTATGTGATAATATGGTGTAAAATGTATAAATGGCTAAAATGACATAATATAATGAGTTTAATGATACCTATATAGTTAGACAACCTAGTTTTGATAGGTTGACTAGTCAACTAGGATTTATAGCAGCTACTAGCTTACCTTCGGGTATAAAAACTACAGGTTGATGTTCTACGTGCCGACGGGCATGAGTGCCTATGGGCCTAAGTTTACATATCTTTGGATGTGAGTGCCTATGGGCCTAAGTTTACATATCTTCGAATGTGAGTGCCTATAGGCCTAAGTTTACGTATCTTCTAATGCGAGTGTCTACGGGCCTAAGTTTACGTACCTATAGGTGCGAGTGCCTTTGGGCCTAAGTTATCCATTATTCAGTCTTAGATAGTTGTCTCATTAATATAGGCATATGTTAAACAATGTAAAGACTTGAAAATAATGATATGGTATAAAAAGGTTTATGAAACCCAAAACTTAATTATTGCATGACTATGAGGCTGTGACATAATGCATGTTCTTAAGTTTTCTATAATTGCCTAAATGAGTAGGTGATCATTATAAGGAGATATATGTGTATGTTAAGCTTATGACTTATTTTATCTAGGTTGATGATAGACATGCTTTGTGTACAAACATAATGTGGCATATGCATTTTTCTTGATATGTATGTATATCCAAGATGCTTAATTACTTATAATCATATTGCATGATTACTATTGATAGCATGTCATGATATTGATATGAAATGAACGATTGTATGATATAATTGGCATATTCATGTTGAAGTGATTACACCACTAAGTGAAAGCTTAGCGTATTGCTTTGTTTGTGATGTGTAGGTAATTGAGCAATAGATTAGAGTCAAAGCTTATGCCCCATAGGAAAACACGAACACTACCCGTTTTGGAGTACTTCTGTTTTCTTTTTGAAAAATGGTGATGATGTGAACATAGATAGTGATGCTCTTGTGATTCGAAAGGGATTGGGCCTAATATGTAAACATGGGTTGGTTTTGTAACAAAAACCGTAATTATTTCAAAAGCTTTACATTTCTTGCATAACTTGTATGATATCTCTTGATGTTGCATGTGAGAATGTTGCTTGTGATGAGCCTGTAGCTCTGAGTTATTTTTAAGATGTTTAAAGGGTTAAGAGGACCCAGTTAAAGTTTTATTGAGTTGTATGCTATTTTAGAAGTGCTTTTAACATGTTTATTATTTAGGAAAGTGTCCTAGTATAGTCGTTATACTGCCAAATTTTCAACACAATGACCCCATTTGTTGCCTTGGAAAACATGCTAAATGGTTTTTAATATTTTTACAACTCCTTAGGTCAAGAAATCTTTTAATTAATAAAAAGTTTTAAATTTGATAAGGTTTTATGGATAATAGAATCGAATATCGATATACATGCACGCTCTTTGTTTGTGGCTGGTGTACAGGTCGAGTGGAGGCATCACACTTTGAGTGGTATCAAAGCTCCGATTTAGGCTTTCCTCTAAACCTATGGGTTACAAGAGCATTATAAGAATTGTAGTATATTTACATCATAACATTTTACATGTTGGGTTCATAATCTATTTCTTTTACCTACAGATATAGAGATGAGTCGCAGTACGACTTGAAGCAAGGAGGAAGAAGTAGAGAGCCATGCTCTTACAACTGTTGGATAAGGAGGGGCATAACCAGAGTATATGACCTCTAATGACACAGGGCATGCTAATCATTGATAGCAAGGTCAGCCGGCTTGGCTATAGATGATGTTAGAGTCCGTTAGGTAGGTGACAGTGGCTATTACTATTGTAGTTGCTATAGTTCAGACAGTTCCACCTCTAGTACCTCAAGAGCAATAGGCTTTTTAGAAGACATACATAGAGCGATTATTAAAGAATGGGGCTGAGTTCTTTAAGGGTGAAGAGCTAGATAAGTCGAGTAGAGCTAAGTATTGGTTGGATCAGATGCTCAGGATTATACAGTAGTTGAAGTGTCCTTAGGAGAAGTATACAATGTGCATTACTTCTATGCTATCAGAGGAAGCTTTGAAGTGGTGGGAGGCCATTACAAAGCATAAGATAGATGCTAATCTTAATTAGGAGTTCTTTCTTTGAGAATTCAAGAAGAAATACATAATTGAGCATTACTTGGATCAAAAGTACTAAGAGTTTATGGACTTAAGGTAGAAGTATAGGTCTATATCTGAGTATGAGAAGGAGTTTGCTCAGTTGAATAGATATGCTAAGGCAATGGTGGCTACAGAGGAAGATCGCTGCAAAAAGTTTGAGAAAGGGTTGAATTTGGACATGATGCAACAAGTTGCTCTGATACAGATAAGAGATTTTTCAACCTTGATATAAGCATGTCATACTATAGAGATGGTACTTTAGCTGAGATATAAGAGAGATAGTTTCAAGAAGAGCTCTTATGGTTAGGGACAAGGTAGCTCCGGGTATACAATAGACAAGAAGTAGAAAAAGGGTCTATCTAGGCAACAATAGAGCAAGAAATTAAAGCAATCTCAGAGGTTTAGATAGGGTTCTAGAGCATAGAATTGATAGTAGACTTAGATATTAGATGCTCTTAGATCTACTGCTAGTAGTGTTCAGACATCAGCTTGTGATATTTGCCATAGAAAACATCGGGGTGTATGTTAGAGAGCTACATCGGGAGTATGCTGGGGTTGTGGCTCTAGGGATTATTTTTAGAGGGATTGTCTAGTTAAGCCATTTGAGACATCACAGAAGAGAGACATCAAGAACAAAGCTAGGGCCAATCAGAAAGACAAGTCAGGGAGTAGAGCTCCAGCCAAGCAGTATGCCATACGGGCTAGAGAGGAGGCAGATTCTTTAGAGGTCATAGCAGGTATTTTTCATATCTTTAATTTACTTGCTTTAGTACTAATAGACTCGAGGTCCACATATTCATATATCTGCACAACACAAGTTATAGATTGGGGTTTAGTATTAGATGACCTTAGTTTTAATATGATGGTTGCAATCCTATAGGACAGCCCATCATAGTGAACAAAGTATATAGAGACTATCCTTTGTTAGCATAAGGATATATTTTCTTAGTAGAGCTCATTGAATTGCCATTTAATGAGTTTGATCTTATCTTAGGCATAGACTGGTTATCCAAATATCATGCCATGGTGGATTGCAAGAAGATGAGGATCACGTTACAAGCTAGTGTCAGAAGTGACACTAATCAG
>CANXYI010848418.1:0-15710 GCA_948208565.1 Hura crepitans | reverse complement strand
TTTAATTTTATTTGACTTGTTGTAATAATTGTTTAACTTTCATTTTTTATTTGTAGTTCAGTAATTGTATTTTTTTGTAATTTGTAGCTATTTTTATTATTCATCCTTTAATCATTTTTGTTGTTATTTTTTTGTTTTTTTCATATTCTAATTACTAATTAAATTATTACTCCTCTATAACTTATACATATAGGTGCTCATATGACCTAATAACACATATATACTAATAGTTAATGATAGTTGTACATTGAATTAGCTCACATCTAATAATCACCAATTAATCATCATACAACTTTATACACCTACTATTAAATAATATGTACTCATTAAAGCCTGGACGAAAATGGGTATCTACAGTTATGAATAAAGGCGTGAATGTGTGATGGTAAATAAGTGAATACATAATTAAAGATATTAACAAGCTATGGCCAAGAGCTAGGCCCATGGAATTATCATAAGAATTATGGCAATATGCACTAAACTTGTGCATGTAATAGGCACGATAAATGAATATTTTTATGTCATAATTGGCTTGGTATGATTTGAATAAATATGTGAGATTAGTATGGCATGAATGGATATAAAGAATGAATATTAATGAATGTAAAAACACTTAGTATATAGACTTGAAATGTGGAAGAAAATGAGAAATAACTTTGAACTAAATGTGAATTTAGGAATGGCATAAATAATGATCTAAAATGGCTATTATGATATGATTACATAAAGTGGCACGTATGCCTATTGTTTGACCTTTTAAGTGGCTTAATTGATGTTGGCTTTAGGCCTATGGAAAGTATGAATTTATTTGTGAAAACTACACCAAAAAAGGCTAAGAAATGGACTTACAAAGGACTATCGCAAACCATGTAAATGACCTATAATTGTCTAGATTGACCATTACTTGAACCAAAATGAACCTAGATATTAAATGGTTAATAAAGGATGATTCATTATGGATTAGAATCAATAATAATATAACTTAAATGTTGTCCATCATAAGATTTAAAAATATACTTAGAAATTAACCTGGTACTATCTAATTATGCCTATGCCAGACTAGGCTAAACTTTTAGTATGAGATAAAAATATAATCTATTTGTTTTTCACTCAAGAATATTATAAAAAGTTAATCAGTAAAGAAATAAGCATAAATTGAGGTTAATGGCCTATTAGTTAGACACCCACTAGATGGGTTTACTAGTCAACTTAGGGTTTTAGTAATGCCTACACTATCTGTTTTTCAAGCAGGGCTAGTACAGTGGTCGAGGTTTATTTTAGGGCCATTGTATTGGTCTATTAGATAGACCATTAAATGATTTTGCAAACCTAGTGCTATTTATGTGATTATGACAGTGCAGGTTTAGAGGGGCCACTAAATTAGTCTGCTAGGCAAACCAAATTGTGTAATTAATTTTGATATGTGATTTAGTAGGTCTACAGATTTATCCCTATGATGTTTATGAGGCTAGTGCAGTTGTCAGGGTCTAGAATGTTGATCACTGCACTATTTTAGTTCCCTCTAGGTCTAGTTTATTAAGGCATCATCTATCTAGTTGGGCCTATTAATTTAATAAAATAGAAATGTACAACTTAATGACAATCATCTAAACCATAAAGTACATAATTTTGAATAATTATCTAAATGGTTATTCAGTGTACATGATCAGGCGCATTTATTTACCTATTAACTTGATTTTATGAATATTATCCCTGATAATGGCAAGTATTAACAAGATATGTAATTTTAAGTTATTCTCTAAATGAATAATCATTAATTGTGTGCAAGGGTATTTTGGTCATTTTACACCTATATACTTTATTTAATGGCATGATAACCTAAATTTGATTATATTATCACTGTATGAATGGATAGGCAATGTGACATGATTTAAATGGTTAAATTCACCATTGAGTATATTATATACTCAGCATACTTGTTTTGGTGTAGAGGTAATCAGAACACAGATGCTGCCTCATAGTGTGTGTAGTTAAGGTTCAAAAGATAGTTTTGGCAAGGTTGCTATGTAATTAGTATACAATTTTGCACTCAATATACATAGATGGGAAATAGATACCATGTAAAAGGACATGTAATATGTATATATAGATGTAGACTGTGGTTTATAATAAGTAAACTATCAGGCTGTGAGAATGTATGGATTCATTTATTCGATGATTATGGTATATGTAGCCTTAGGCATATGCTAATGAACTGATAGACAAATAATGCTAGGTTAATTATTTAGGGGACCAAAAGGGTCCAATATGCGAGAATTGAATATATGAAATGTTTTTATATAGGTTTAAATTTTGGGTGGGGACTCGGATAGCCGTTATGTTCTTGAATTTTAGGAAAAATCTGAATAGCTATACCTGACTATTTTTAGGCATAAATAGGTTAGCATGACCTGAAGCTGAAATATGAAAAAGACAGAACCAATTTTGGAGTTAAAACTGAATTAAATAACAAGAAAATGGTAAAAGTTAAATGAATAAACTAAAAGGACAATTTAAAGATGGGTTACCAAGTGGAAAGTGCACCCTTATTGGGTTTCTTTAGGAATCTAGTAGGAGATGTCACATTTAGTGGTATCAGAGCATAGGTTTAATGTTCCTACATAGAGTACATGAGTGCAACTATCTCGAGTTAAATTCCTTTGAACTGTCACACTATATGAGGTTGATAGGTTATTCCTTTTGTAGTAATAAATGGTTGATTAAGTACCTGAAGGAGGGGCTAAGGAATTAGCTAGTTTTGCACCTATAACTATATAGGGGCCAGGAAATGCATCAGTACCTAAACCCAGTGATGCTGCATAGCAGCCACAACCATAAGTGCCTGGCCAATAGCAGGTACAAGCATCTCCTGCTTTGGTATGATATATAATGGATTTGCTAAGACACACTACTATTGCTGATGTTCCACCTCCTCTTCTAGCTCCAGTAGCACCTTCACCACCAGTTCATCCATAGAAAACCTATTTAGAAAGGCTAAAGAAAATTAAAGGTATTGATTTCCTAGGGAGGAAGGAAGATGATACTACCAGGGCTGAGTACTAGCTGGATAGAACATTCAGAAATTTAGAGCAGCTGTAATGTATAGAAGAAGAAATTTACCAGTGTGCCACTTATCTTCTTTAGAAAGAAGCTTAAAGTTAGTGGAACACTATTAAGAGGAGAAAAGCACCTACAGACTTAAAATGGGAGTTTTTCCTTAAATAGTTCAAAAAGAAATACATACCTGAATCATATAAACATAAGAAGAGGTACCTAATAAAGAAGAGAAATGTAAGAGATTTCACCAGGCTGTTAAAATTTGTTGAAGAATTTATCCTAATGAAGAAGAGAAATGTAAGAGATTTTTTGACGGGGCTGAATGTAGAGTTGATAATGCAGATTACAAACCCTAGAGAGAAAGATTTTGTAGTACTAGTGGCAGCTACATATGACATGGAAGAAATAATGCAAGAGAAGAGGGATTTCTTTTAGAGAAAGAGACAGTTCATTGTGGGGCAGTCCAATACAACCTCAAGTGATAATAAGAAGAGAAAAGAGGGATAGAATCATCCTCAGCCTATACCCTAGTCTCAATTAGGGTATTAATGGTAAAGATAGGCACAATCCTAGAGATCTAGACAAGCCTCTATAGGTAGACCTCGATTGCCTCCTCGAGCTAATAGTGCTCCTAGTACAATAAAAGATAGGAATAAACCCCCAACTTGCAATACTTATAAGAAGAGACATTAGAGGCAATGTAGACTAGCCAGAAGAGGAGAGAGTTTTAATTGTGGTGCTAGAGGCCATTATAGAAGAGTGTCCTCAAAGACTGTAATGCCCGAAAAATCCTTATTTGGTGAAAAGTAACCCCAAGCTCAATATAGTGATGCTTAGGGCACTAAAGGGCAACTTAGTAGCCGAAAGGGGTTTTGGTCAACTAAACTTTGATCAACAAAAATGTGAGGAAAAAGTGTGAATGAAAAATTTTAGCATCATTCCGGGCTGAGAACTGATGAATAGTGACCTAAAATGGGGTTATGTCGGGACAGCTCCGGGAAGTGCCCGGATAGACCAGAAAATATCATACCCTAAAACTCAAAAATTTCCAAAGAGTCTATTGGAAAAGGAATTTTAATAATCCAAGGGTATTTTTATTTTTTCAAAATTTTTGAATTACATAAGTAAATAGTAACCCTAGCTCCTAGAGGAGTTCTGGGCTAAAATTTAATAGGACCCTTAATGAATATAATCAAGGATTTTTGGAACTAGAATTATGATTTTTGGAAGGCTAGAGAAATTATTTGGAATTTTCAAATTTTAAAACAAAATAGAATTAATTTGTGTTATCTGATCGACAAGTGGCACAGTCGTGGCCATACACTTTGCTAGTGCACCAAAGTAGACATGTGTGCATGTGTACGGAATAAAAGAGAACTCTCCTCCTCCCTCCACAAAAAATGGCTAATGCCATTTTAGCCATGGAAACCCTCCATTTTTTATCCTTTTCTCTCTCCTTCCATTGCAAAATCCTCTAAAATTTATATAGTTCTTAACCTTCATGACTCTTTAAAGCTATTCCAACTGACAGAAGTGGAAAAGGATATCCAGAAATGAAGATAGGAGCACTTGATGAATAGTGCATTTTTGGTGAGTATATCATTCTTTCTAAGGTTTCTTATCTTTCTTAGGGAGTATTTGAGGTATAGATGTTATCTATAAAGAGAGATTTCAATTTGGAGCTATGTATAATTTTGTAGGAATTTTCAAATGTGGAACCCTAATAAGGTAATTTGAGAAATGGTGGACAAAGGTGGCGGAAGATGGAATTGTTACTTCTAGAATGGCTTCGACATGACTGGGAGCTCACTGTAAGTGAATTTAACTGAAACATACTTTGTATGTTAGGAAAAATTATGATTGAAGCTTTGGGTGTGTGTATAAAAGTGTTAGTTGTTTGGGTATTTGTGTTGATGTGTATGTGAAATGCATGGTAGGATATGTAATTTGAGGGTATAAAAGTGATTTAGATGTGAGAAAGATGTTTAGGTATGTGATATATGCATAACTAGGTGTATGTCATGTATGCCATGGTATGGATGTGGCTGTAAGGCATGAATACATGGAATGTTAGGATGATGGCATGATGTATAACATGTGAGTGATATGAAATGAGTAAAAATTTGTATGGTTATGTGAAAAGAATTAATAAGGCATGATATAAAGATGATGTATGTAAGGTGGGCATATAAGATCATGGCATATGACAAGTAAAGGTGAAAATGTGAGATGAAAGGATAAGAGTATAAGTAAAATAGGTTGCTTTAGATTTTAGGATGTAAAATGATGGGTAGGTATGTTAAGATAGGTTAATGTTGGATAATGTAGGATATTTTAAGGTATAATGGGTTAAGGTGAAAGGAAAAGCAGAAAAAAGATTACTAGGAGGTTGGTAAGGAAAAGTTACCAAATGAATAGTAATCCTTACACAAAAAGGACCTATAATTGTCTAAGGAAAAGGATGATGACCCGTAACTATCTGAAAATAAGAGTTAATGAAATGAATGAATAACTGTGTCTTACTGACTTGGACATAAATTAAATAAATATTTGGTGGAAAGCAAAAATGGTTAGCTATTTTAAATTAGAGCTAGAATTGGAAATGGAGCTACAAAACTATTAATAAAGCTAAAGGAATAAATTATAGGTTAAGGTAAGAGACTATTAATACACAAATAATGAATGAGCAGAAATTAAGGAAACTAAAAAATGGAAATTTTATAAAAATCAGGATAGCAAATGGGGACTACAATTGATAAAGACCTAGGGATATGTGTAGGACAAAACTATTGTGAATAATTCTCTAAAGCTATATCGAGTTAATATCTGAGACACTATAGGAAGTAAAATATTATTGTAATTATAATAATTGTCATGGTAAATTACTAAACTTGGGAACCAAGTTATGGTAGTGTGATGTTAGGATAAAGTAACATGAAACTATAGGATAAAATATTATTAAATGAATGGAAGTATGGTAAAACGAGTATACTTTGGTAGGAGAGAGGAACTAGAATTAAATATAAGATGAGATAAAAGACACTTGAATGAGATTAAGAGAAATGATGAAACTAGAATGAGGACATGGTAATGTAATGAAACTAGCGGGATATTAAATGGAACCTAGTGGATAAATGAAAGAAATTAACCAATGAAAATAATATGTTCTATTATGGATTTTCTAGATAATGAATATAATGATTGTGAAATTAATTAAAGGACATTGTGGGCTACTAGTTGCATATACACTAGATAAGTTAACCGATCAACTAGGGATTAGCAGCTGCTAGAGGCTGAGTTTGAATAGATTTTATCCTATGTATTGTGGGTGTAGCCACTGAGTGTTGATTTAAGCCTACACTTTCAGGGTATTAGGAGGCCTACAGACTGATCCCTACTACACACTTTTAGATATTAGGAGGTCTCAAGGGGCCGTTCCCTGCTATCCACTAAATGTATTACTTGTGATGATGTATGTATTAGGATATTGGGAAGTCCTATAGGGTTGATCCTTAATATCTGCTTTGTAGATATTATGAGGTTTATAGATTGATCCCTACTATCTGCCTTTCTATTATTGGGATGTTCTTAGGAACTAATCCCTGCTATCAGGCGAAGGGTGTGTATAGACATCAAGGTCTATAATGTGGGCATCTATACAACTTGGTATTTTATCCAATACTTGAACTTGGTTGGTGCAACTATCGAGGCCTAAAATGGGGGCCACTACACACTATGATTCCCATTATCTAGTGGTTGGGAGTATAAATAGGTTAATTAAAGAACTTGAATGGAATGAATTATATTAATGAAAGAACTAGGACCTTGATTATCATATTTGAGATAATTTATGAGTAGATACATTAAGAATAAGAGATAAGCTATAAGAAAAGACTGAATGATCCTTATGTAATCTTAGTAGGATTCATAAAGGAATTAAAAGACTGATGGAATGGTGACAAGACATGGAAACAGACATAAAGAAATGAGTTATAGGAAGTAAACAAAATAGGAGGCTTTCCTAGACAAACCTAAAATGAACCACATAATTCGAGTAACACAAATAGTAACCTATATAGATAAGATAAAAGGGGCTTAATGGTGTATATTGATCATGAAATAGTAAGGATAGATGGATAAACTATATAAATCATATAATTTATATGTTGGAAAAGTAAGAGTGTGATGATAAAAGCTAATAGAAATAGCAAGTATAGATAAAATAGTTTAACCTTTTTAGGTTGATGACCCAAATGAGGTACACTGAGTTAATTAGTAAATACTAAACCACTGGTTTAATAAGAGAAGGGATATTACAGGAAAACTTAATAGAGAGGAAAAAATAAAAAATAAATAACATTTGGAAGTGCTTATGTCCATGCTCATGTTTTTGATACATGCTATGTTTGGTTAAATTCACCATTGAGTGCATACTCTGCGTATCGAGTGTCTGATGTGCTGGTGGTAGATTTGGATGGTATGATGAGGACAACCAGTAGTGCAACTGAAGACTATCTAGGTATGATATCTTTTTATTAGATGTGTTGTTTTAGTAAATAGAGGCACTCATGCATGTTACTATGGGTAGTTAAGTGATATGATGTCTATTTAGTTAGTGTGATAGCCTATAGTTATATAAACTGAGCTCTTAGCTATAATAATAGCCTAGGCTAATATTTGGCAATAAAGTCAGGCATATGAGTGTCATATGCCTAAGAGGTTCACTATACATGTCTAGAACCTTTAAATAAAATGTCCATATTGAATAGGAGACACCTAAATAAAAGTTAAATGAAAGGCCTCTTGGGAAATCCAAGGATTGGTGACCTTACAGGAAGTAGCATTCTTTGCTTGTTTTTTCCTAGAATAAGCAGGGGCTGTTACATTTAGTGGTATCATAGTAGGTTTAGGCAATCTTAGGTAGTAATGCATGAGCACATTTAGAATTTCTAAAGGTGCATAATTGCTACACTGCTGGTAAACAAAGATTGTTGATGAGCAATTGATGAGATAATTATGTGAATCTCTTAGAAAAGAAAATAGTGGGTAAAGGTACTGGTGTTATGACTTGGCGTGATCCTTTTCTTCCTAAGTTAAGGTTATTGATGCTATTAATGAAGTCATGAAAGCGCAATAATGCTCTAATGGAGTAGTGTTAGGCTTTATGGCTAGTAGGAAGGGATGGCATGGTTAATCAAGCAAACAAAGGATAGAAGCATTTGAAAGGGGAAAGCATAGTACTCCTATCTATTGAGTATTGATCGTAAGATGATTATTAGATGATTAAAGGTCCTGATACAAAAGGAAAGGTGAAGACTAGCTAAGTATTAGGAATAAAGAATAGATAAAAGGTAATGAGGAGTTGAAATACTTTCCAAAAACTTGAATATCTATTGAGAGGCAAACGATGCTACAAGGAAGGTAACAACAAGAGAGGGAAATCTAAAGGAACCTTAGGAGATGGAAAGAGTAGAGTGGACTCAACGGTTATCAATGAGAAATAAATGACTACTATATTATACCTAATGAGGTTAAATACCTTCAAAACATGGAAATGGGAAACTAAGTGACCCTCGAATAAGGCAATCTAGTTGCTTATAGTCTTGAGGCATGTTAAAGGAGTTGTTACCAACTTTTCAAGGGCATAGAAAGCTATGGGACTAAGGCATAGGACACCTATATTAAGGGGCAATAGGAAATATGAGAGTTAACCAGGAAGTTAGGGCTAGTTAAATTAAAAGTGCATAAAAGTGAGATAACAATGGTTAGCAGGAGTGAATCACAAGACACATGATGGTAAGAGAGTTAGGATAAGACTATAGATAGGAACTGATTATCAAGGTCCTTAAAGATAAGGGCTATTACTTTTCCTTGATGCATTTATTACTGAGCCTGGGCATTGCATTATGTAGCTTAGGGTGCATCTTGCCATTTGCATATTTGCATTATACATGGCATGTTTTCCTATGATTAAAACTTTATGCATGTGTTTTAAAAATTGAGCATGGCATGATAATAGCCCTAATAAAGAAGGGACTTGATAGAGTGAAGGAAAGAGAGAAATAATATGATGGCCTAAAAAAAAGTGATAAGGAAACTATGAATAGAAAGAGGATAGAAGGTAGAATCAATACCAATGAGTAAGCTAGAGGAGGATTTAGATATTAGGGTAAAGACCCTACAAGGATGTAGTGAGAATGAAGCAACAAAAGGGGTGTAACTATCTCATGGTAAAGATAAATAACTAGCTTACCACTTTAAAATTTAAGAGGGGAATTGGACCAAGTAGCTGGTGAATAAACAACATCTATAAAGAGGATAGAGTAGAGAAACAATTCAGTATTTGAGAGGAACCTAGAGACTAAGATGCCTTGAGATATTTAAAGGATGAAAGTATAGTTAAACTATCAATTAGAACAAAGAGATAAAGGAAGAATAATATAGCTTACATATAAAATGAGTAAGGAAGTTAGTTTGGGTGAGATTAACATGAAGTTAGCAATAGATAATGTTGGTAAATAGGAAGGAGAAAGGTGTAACCCAGCATTTAAAGGTGCTCGAGAAAGGTTAAATTATGAAGCTTATTAAAGGAAGGAAGACTATTCCTTTGTAATGTCAAGGTAATATTAAAGATCTATATTCGATAACAAGACGGTGTAAATAGTGTGAATGAGATAAAGAATACTGAAATAAGGTGAGTATGTGAGGATACCTCTGTAGTTCTCGGTGTTCTAACTAGGAACAAGGTGTGTAAATAGGAGAGGCTGTGAAAGTACACAGTTTGGCCTTTTTTAATAATAGAAGGATGATAAAATAAATGTAATAGTATTGGCATTACATTAGAGGAGCTCCACCCACATTGAGAGTAATTTGGAAAAGGGAAGTTGACTTGTATAGAATGAAGGTGCACCTGTAGAAGGTCAGATATATAGGAATACAAAGGTCTAACTCCAATAAAAAGAGAAAAAAATAGAAGTATAGTAATGGCAGGTGGAAGTGACTAACCATATGACTATAAGAAATTTCGAGGATGAAATTTCTTAAGAGGGGAAGAGTTGTAATGCCTGAAAAATCCTTATTTGGTGAAAAGTAACCCCGAGCTCAATATAATGATGTTTAGGGCATTGAAGGGCAACTTAGTAGCCAAAAATGGTTTTAGTCAACCAAACTTTGACTAACCAAAATGTGAGGAAAAAGAGTGAATTAAAAATTTTAACAGAGCTAATAAATCATTTCGGGTTGACAATTGATGAATAGTGACCTTAGTCGGGGTTGTGCCGGGACAGCTCAAGGAAGTCCCCGGACGGACCCAAAAATATGATACCTTAAAGCTCAAAAATTCCAATAACTCTATTGGAAAAGGAATTTTAATATTTTGAGGTCATTTGTTATTTTTTCAAAATTTTTGAATTACGTGGGTGAATATTAACCCTAGCTCTCAAAGGAGTTTTAGGCTTAACTTTTATAGACTCTTAATAAATATAGTCGAAGATTTTTGGAACTAGAATTACGATTTTTTTGAGGTCTAAAGAAATTATTTGGAATTTTAAAATTTTAAAATAACATAGAATTAATTTGGGCCATTCGATCGACAAGTGGCATTATCATGGCTATACACTTTACTAATTCACCAAAGTGGACATGTGTGCATGTGTATGGAATAAAAGAGAACTCTCCTCCTCCATCTACCAAAAATGGCTAATGCCAATTTAACCATGGAAGCCCTCCTTTTTTTATTCTTCTCTCTCTCTCTTTTCCCATCCCACAATCTCCTAAAATTTATATAGTTCTTGACCTCTATGAGTCCTTAAAGCTATTCCAATTGACATAAGTGGAAAAGGATGTCCAAAAATGAAGATATGATCACTTGATGAATAGTGCATTTTTTGTGAGTATGTGATTTTTTTCCAACGTTTCTTATTGTTCTTAGAAAGTATTTGAGGTATAGATGTCATCTATTAAGAGAGATTTCAATTTGGAGCTATGTATAATTTTGTAGGAATTTTCAAAGGTGGAACCCTAATTTAGAAATTTGAGAAATGGTGGACAATGGCGGAGGAAGATGGAATTGGTGCTTTTGGAATGGCTTCGACACGAATAAGAGCCCACTGTAAGTGAATTTAATTGAAACATACTCTGTATGTTAGGAAAAATTAGGATTAAAGCTTTAGGTGTGCGTATGGAAGTGTTAGTTGTATGGATATTTATGTTGATGTGTATGTGAAATCCATGCTAAGATGTGTAATTTGAGCATATATGATGATATGAATGTGATTTAGATGTGTAGGTATGTGATACATGCATGACTAGGTGTATGTCATGTATGCCATGGTATGGATGTGGCTGTATGCCATGAATGCATAGAATGTTAGGATGATAACATGATGTATAACAAGTGAGTGATATGAAATGAGTAAGAAATTGTATGGTTATGTGAAAAGAATTAATAAGGTATGATATGGAGTGGATGTATGTAAGGTGGATATATAAGAACAAGGCATATGACAAGTAAAGGGGTTAGATGAAAGGATAAGAGTATAAGTAAATAGGTTGCTTTAGATTTTAGGATGTAAAATGATTGGTAGGTATGTTAAGATAGGTTAATATTGGATAATGTAGGATATTTTAAGGTATAATAGGTTGAGGTGAAAGGAAAAGGAGAAAAAAATTACTAGGAGGTTAGTAAGGAAAAGTTACCAAATGAATAGTAATCCTTATGTAAAAGGACCTATAACTGTTTAAGGAAAATGACGATGACTTGTAACTATCTGAAAATATGACTTAATAAAATGAATGAATAAATGTCTCTTATTGACTTGAATAGAAATTAAATAAATATTTGGTGGAAAGGAAAAATGGTTAGCCATTTTAAATTAGAGCTAGAACTAGAAATAGAGTTGCAAATCTATTAATAAAGCTAAAGGAATAAATTATAGGTTAAGGTAAGAGACTATTAATACATAAATAATGAATGAGCAAAAATTAAGGAAACCAACAAATAGAAATTTTGTGGAAATTAGGATACTAAATAGGGACTACAATTGATAGAGACCTAGGGATATGTGCAGGACACAACTATTGTGAAGAATTCTCTAAAACTATTTTTAGTTAATATCTGAGACACTGATGGAAGTTAAATATTATAGAAAATATAATAATAGTCAAGGTAAATTACTAAACCTAGGAACCAAGTTATGGTAGTGTGATGTAAGGATAAGGTAACATGAAACTATATGATAAAATATTTTGAAATGAATGGAAGTAAGGTAAAATGAGTATACTTTGGCAGGAGAGAGGGATTAGAATCAAATACAAGATGAGATAAAAGACACTCGAATGAGATTAAGGGAAATAATGAAACTAGAATGAGGACATGGTAATGTAATGAAACTAGAGGGATATTAAATGGAACCTAATGGATAAATGAAACAAATTGAGTAATGAAAGTAATATGTTCTATTAGGGACATTCCAGATAATGAATATAATGATTGTGAAAGTAATTAAAGGGCAATATGGGCTACTAGTTGCGTATACACTAGATAGGTTGACCAGTCAACTAGGGATTAGCAGCTATTAGAGGCTGAGTCTAAATGGATGTTAACCTATGTATAGCGAGTGCAGCCACTAAGTGTTGAATTAAGTTTGCACCCTCTGGGTATTGGGAGGCCTACGGGTTAATCCCTACTACCCACTTGTGGATATTAAGAGGTCCCATAGGGCTAATCCCTACTATCCACTAGATGTATTTCTTTTGATGATGTATGTATTAGGATAGTAGGAGGTCCTACAGGGCTGATCCCTACTATCTACAGGGCTGATCCCTACTATCCCCTTTGTAGATATTGGGAGGTCTATGGATATATCCCTGCTATCTGCCTTTTTTGATGTTAGGAGGTTCTTAGGAACTAAACCCTACTATTGGGCAAAGGGTGTATATAGACACTATGGTCCATAATGTGGGCCACTATATAGCTTGGTATTTTATTCGCTTCTTATACTAGGTAGGTGCAGCTGTCAAGGCCCAAAATGGGGGCCACTACATATTATGATTCCCATTATCTAGTGGTTGGGAGTTCTTCCTAGACCTTAGGGGTATAAATGGATTAATTAAAGAACTTAAACAAATTGAATGATATAAATGAAAGAATTCAGACCTTAATTATCATATTAGAGATAATTTATAAGCAAATACATTAAGAGCAAGAGATAAGCTATAAGAAGAGACTGAATGATCCTTATGTAATCTTAGAATGATTTATAAAGGAACTAAAAGACTGATGGAATGGTGACAAAATATGGGAACAGATATAAAGAAATGAGTTATAAGAAGTAAACAAAATATGAGGCTTTCTTAGACAAACCTAAAAAGAATCACATAATTCAAGTAACACAGATAGTAACCGATATAGATAAGATAAAAAGGGCTTAATGGCATAGATTGATCAAGAAATGGTAAGGACAGATGGATAAACTATGTAAATTATACAATTTAGACATTGGAAAAGTAAGAGTGTGATGGTAAAAGTTAATAGAATTAACAAGTAAGCATAGATAATATAGTCTCAACTTCCCAGATTGATGACCCAAATGAGGTACTATGAGTCAATTATTAAATAACCTTAAACCACTAGTTTAATAAGGAAGGGATATTACAGGAAAACTTAATAGAAAGCGTCGGTCATCCCTGATGACCTATCCTAGTATGTGTAAACACATTAACTTTAGTTAAAATGTATGAATTTCAATATATCTATATAGTTACATAATTGTAATAAATGCTATTAGCTACTATGATGCCTGATAAATGAAATGGTTGGTAAAAATATGATTGTTGGATGTTGTGTATATATAATGTGATGGCTAGAACATGTTATGCTTGTGAAATGCATATTTACGTACAAATCAAGTAAGAAATGCAGTATGTGAGATTATGCATTTGTGGATGTTGTATGTATTTAATATGTACATATATATGCATTCTTAATAGATGTTGATATGTGGTATGAATGAGATACATTTGGTGACAGTATGTTAGCCGAATGGTCATTTAATGATGACATGCTCCTATATGTGATAATATGACCATATCGAGCCACTATACAATATTGACGTTATATAATGATAAATGCTAGTTTTGAAGTATATATATGTGATTTTAAGCATCAAAATATGATTTATAATTGTAAATGTGTTAGTATATGTGTTTTAATATCCTTAGGTATATAGAGACCGAATTTCATGCATGTGAGCCATATATGCATATTCGTGACTTGCGTATGGAAATGACTTGAATATTATGTTTTGTGCTTAAATGCCATTCCGAATGTGCACATGTGATGAGTAGAAGGTGTGTGTGTGTTTAGTAGTCACTGAATGATAACTTGAATATTGTATGGTTTATTGCCATGTGTATATTCATATAACACATGCATATCACTAAGTACCAATAAAATGAGTAAAATGCCAATTATTGTGAATTGTGATCATTGTGCATAACCATAATGCATTAGACATTATAATGCCTAATAATGATTAAAGTAATGATATAATATGTGATTATGATGCCGGATGATATTACTAGTTTTTACACCTAGGCTATGTGACCTTGTGGTGTTTTGAGCTTATGTAAGCCTAATTTTGGTTATGCTATGATTTATGTGACATATGCTACTTAGCATGAGAGTTAGGCCTCACTAAGATGTGAAATGGCCAAGGTGGCTAGTTTATGCAAGTTGAAGCATAGGCAATTATATATATATATGGAAAATATCTAAAATGAGATAATAAATGAGTTTAATGATGCCTATACATTTGGACAACCTAGTTTAGATAGGTTGACTAGTCAACTAGGATTTAGCATGTAACACCCCTTACCCACCTCTACATGAAAAAGGAAGTAAGTGTCACTTCCTATTGAGGTCACCTATCCTAGGATTTCCCCAAGGGCCTTTCATTTAACTTTTACTAAACTTTACCTAACTTTGCCCTTAAACACTATTTGACCTATTCTGTGTGTTTCACATTTACTACTGTCAAATTTTAACTATAATTTTTTTTTCGTGTCAGACACTATCAGACATTTTTAGAAAAATAGGCAGCATAATGCCTACCCTAGTCTCTAGCCTAAATGAACCTATAAAGAAAAAAACTTCAAATCATTTTCCCTTCCTTATTGGTCCTCTGGGCCCTCTGGTCCTCAAGGATGCATCATTCACAAAGTCTCACATTAAGTTCACAACACACAGTTTCACAGCTATTTCCACAAATATGTGTATGTAACCAAGCAACTCTTTATGTACATACCTAGTAACAGACATTTTATGTTTTGTAACTTAGAACATATACCAGTTCTACTACCCACTAACCTAACATACATGATTGCCTTTACTATACATAAACCAAAGGAGAAACAAAATACCAAAAGTACCTAGCAGCTACACTAGTGGATGTGTCTGATGTTACTCTACACTTTGTCTACTGCTTGCGCATCGAAAACTGACATGCTGAGTACAAGACTCAGTGGTGGAATATAACAATTATATCATGTCATGTAATACAGTATTAGATGAATGACACACCATACCCAATGCTTCTGCCTACTTCTAAGTTTAATTATGTATTTAAATTATGTTACTACTATTTAGTTCTTCT
>CANXYI010848017.1:0-18804 GCA_948208565.1 Hura crepitans | reverse complement strand
AATGATTAGGATGAACAAGTTATTGAGCTCACAAATTTATGTGGTTGCACACTAAGGTACCCTTGTTATTAGCTAGTTTGAAGATTTTCCAACTTAATATTTTCTTAACCTCTAATTTTTGCCTATATTACCCTTTACAAGTTTTGAATCTAGTGAGGTATGCTCTAATTTTTGCCTAAGCTGCCCTTTGTAAGTTTTTAATTTAGTGAGCTTCTTTTTTTTTATTTTTTTGAATTCACCTCATCCATATTCAATTAAGGCTTAGGATCTAATTGTGCTATGTTTAGTCAATTGATTCTAGACTTGCACCTTTGGAAATGGCTGGATATGTTTTGAAGCTCATGAACTTTTGCAAATTGTAAACCTAGAGCAATATGTCTTGAACCTCACGTCTTTAGAGGTTTTTGGAGCTTTTGAGATCAATAAGTCGCTTACTTTGGGTGCTAGCTTCATGCCTCACTAGTGTTTTGAATCCTTTTTCTTTGACTATATGTTGAATGTCATCCTTTTGACCTTTCTAATTAATGCATTAATGATATCCCTATTAGTAGCCAATCTGAATATTTTCTAACTAAATATTTTCTCTTAATTTCCCTAAATTTTTCCTAGGCTCATGCTATTGATTAATTGACTTAGTGAGAATTAGAAAACTCTCTTTTTTTAAATAAGGGCAATGATAGTTGAAAAAAGAATGCTCAATTATTTGAGGCTTTAAGATGAGGTAAATTTTTCCTTTTTTTTTATATAAGCTTTAGAGCCCCTAACCTTCCAATTTTACGTGAGAAAAAAATCAAAAAATGTTCATCTTTTTAGAGTGATTGCCATGAGCTTTTAGGCTTTGAAGAAAATGATTAGACATAATGAATTTGATACTTTAACTTTCACAGCCTATTAAACTTAAACCTTTTTTAAGATTGAAGGAAAACATTCATTTGGGTTTAGTTGCCCTTAGCTTATTATTTTCTCTTATTTCACATTCAGGTATATTTCTTATGCCTTATAAGGAAAGGTCAATTTTTGAACTACAAAATTGTGCCTAGCAATGGTGAGCCATTTCCTAGAGAATCATAAATTATTTATGATACATATGGATTAAGCTGATCAATTTTTTAAAAAATTTTTTAAAATCTCTCAACTCACATTTAAGAGTACTATGCTATGCAATGAATATGGTATAGAAAGATGCTTATGAAAAGCCAAAATGTTATTTTATTAAACTTAATTATTTCAACATAGAAGAAAGAAAAAAACTAGAAAAGAAAATAAGGACAATCTATCCTATCTTTATTGGATCTTTCCATATCCTTAATTGGAGTGATCCTATAGTTAGTCAATCGTTGGCCTATGAGGTGGTAAACTGAATGTCAAAAAAAAGGAACCTTACTTTTCAAAGATTTAGGGGATGGCAGTGAGGTCTGGTGATGGGTGATTTTTAGGATAAGGTATCATATCATGGTCTATGAGATCTTGGATGGCTTGACAAAGGGCTTTATAGTTGTCAGTCAAATGGCTAGTCTTTTGGTGATAAGCATAGTATAGGTTATAGTGATGTTTAGGTAGAAGTGGTAAGGAATGCTATTTGGGTATTAAGGGTTGAAGAAAGTTTTCTTCATTCTATTCTTTGAGCATTATGGACAAGGGCTTATTTAGATGGGTGAATCTATGAGAAATCTTTCTTGGTCCAGATGCTTATTCATTACTTGCCCCTATGGTTAAATTCATACCCGTCGAGTTCTTTAGAGTGCCTTATTGTTAGACTTCCTAATCCTTTCTTTTACAAATGTTTTTATCTTTTATTCTAGTATTGCTATTTTCTTGCTCATCATACCTTTAGTCACAAATTGACTCTCGCTATTATTTTCAAATTTGGTTGCCATTTTTTGTGGTGAGGAGTGTAAAAGGGAGCAGAAGGGTGAATTTTTTTTTGAAAAGCCTGAGTGAAGGATGATTGATGTAGTTAATATGATACATATGATAAAATACATGTTTCAAGCATTTATGATGCAATGTTATGCTTAACTTTCATGGATAATTGTAAGATTGAAGGTTAGTGATACATGTACATGATTTTCTTGGATATAATGTGACTACAAATGCATATGGATACATCTCATGCCTATACTAGGTAAGTTCGTACAAAGTGAATGACGGTATGCCTAATTTGAATACATAGGTATATGGGTAAGGTCTGTATGTTATTCTTCTTAATGTGATACAAGGTGGATGGTTAATGCTTGTATGGATGAATAATGCATTTCTAAGCCTAAATAGTATGCATGAAAAAGTGAAGTTGTGGGATAGTGTTATATATGTACACATATATAAGATGGTTCATAATGTAAGATGTGCACGTATAACTTATGAAAATAGCATAGTGTGTGTATAGGAGCTTATATGACATATGCAGGGTCATGATGCATGAATGATTACATCTAACATGGGGTGTGACTAGATGTGAACTATTTTACCATAAATGTGTACATTGTACATGGATGAGTAGTTTCACATGTTATACCTACATTAGGTAGGGTGATGGATTAGAATTAGCATATATGTGAGGTGTTTATTCTATAGATGTTATAATGTCTATGCTATGTATGGTTATATGGATAGCTAATATATGGGTGAGGTTGGAAGGTCCTAATATGGGGATGATTATGTGCCAGTATAAGATGTACCCATATTAAGTGTGTTTACAATATATGTTATTTAGGGCATTACATGGATGCTTGCATGGATCAATGATGCATGACTACCTAAGTAATATGAATAGGGTAGTGTTGTACATGTGCAGCATATGTTTAGTTGATGCATGAATGAGAGCCTATAACTTTAGTGCACGTATGTGACTTCCACAATGCTAATGTCATGCATGATGCCTAATGTTATGTTATGTATGATTTTTAGTGATGCTTAATGTTATGCATGATTCCTAGTGATGCCTATTAATAATTAATCCATCTTTCAAGAGGGAGCTAAAGTTGATGTGATCTGAGATTTTTCCCTTTCTAGATTAAAGTAAAAATGTATTTATACAAATTACTAAAAATAATTTAATTTTCTTATTTTGTTAAAGGAAAAGAAATTGAAAAGATTACAAAAGCTCATAACTAAACTAAAAAAAAAAAGGAGAAAAAGAGCTTCAAGCTTCTAGATCAGGTATTTATTTGGCATTAATAAGATCTTAGATAGCATGATGGAGAGTGGTGCACTTGTTTATGAGATGACCTATCACTTGATGGTAAGCATAATATAGATTAAACCTATGATTTAGATAGAGAAGGATAAATCTATAGCTTATGTGTTAATGGCTTTAGTTTTTCTTCTTTTATGAACTTAAGCACCAAGGCAGAGGTTTGCCCAATTTAGAGAATGGCGAGTCTTGACCATGTTGACATTAGTAACTTAGCCTGAATTATTATTTTGATAGGTAGGTTCCCTATTCTTCTTGAATCCCCTATTTTGAAGTGCTAGTTAAAGATCAACAACTAAGTCCTTGAGCTGTTTCCATGCGGTAATGCCTTTAGCAGAGAGCCCAGCATTCATATAGCTATTAGCATTCTTGATGAACATCTGGATTTGGTTAGTATCATTAGGCTTATTCTTCATTTTACGTACCTTATCCCTCTATCATTCTAAATATTCTAAAAAGGATTCGTTGGGTTTTTGGCATACCAATTCCAAGTCTTTGAGGGTCACCTCGATGGTTGCATCATTTAAATATTACTTGTTGAATGCACGGGCCAAATCTTTCCAGTTCACTTTGACCTTCTTTTCTAAGCTGTGGTACCAATCTAGGGCTTGCCCAGTTAAAGACATACTAAACAAGCTTATTATATGTGCTTCCAATAGATTGGTCAACCTTATAGCTACTACATACTACTTTAAATAAGTCCTCGAATTAGAAGTGCCATTGAACTTGCTTAAATTTGGCATCTTGAATTTGTGGGTGTAACACCCCTACCTAATTCTTAGAGAAACCTGATAGGAGGTGTAACTTTTCACTTGGTCATCCATCTTGAAATTTCTCCAGCCCATAGTCTTTAACACTTATTAACTTATTTATTTAATGGATAGATTTTTCCTAAATCTTCAGTCTAACCTTTAAGCATTATTATTCATGGTATAACAAACCCAAAAATTCATTTAATGGTCTTTAAATAACTTTATAGAAAATTTAGGCTGCACAATGATTACCCAGGTGACATTTCCATAATTTAAACCTGTAAAAACACACTTCTAATATCATTTAGATACTCTTGTCACCCTATGGACCCTTTTGGTCCTCTAATATCATCAATCATATATCAAAACATCACATAGGGCCTCGGCCCAAAATCTTTAGAAAATATAGAAATTAAAATTATTCAGATAATGGCCTTCATATACATTCATTTATTCTAAACTTATAATTATAGACACTTATAGCAATCCAAGTTAGCTAAACCCAAAACCCACATTATTTACATGAGTGCTCACTAAAAATCACCATTAAGTACAAAATTATACCCTTTAGTTACTTCACTACTACACTACAACCCTATAAAGGCTAGACAACTATCTTTTGTTACTTGGGCATCAGAACACCGAACTGCCGAGTATAAAATTGAGTGATGAATTTGATATAATAAAATCATTTCATACAAGCAACATGTATATCACACATGCCATGAATGCAAAATGTATCATACAATGTCCCTGTTCTAAAAATAATATTATTTTATTCACTGATCTCATTATTATATTAACTAGTCTGATGCCATTATTTAATTGTTCACAGTTCTCATTATTTAATTTATTACACAAGCCCAACTAGATTGCACTTACAAACATTTGATAAAAGGGAAATAAATATTGTGCAGTAGCCCACATTTTATACCTCAATCTTTGTACCGACCTAGTGTAGTGGCTCAACTAGTGAACCTCAGTCACTGTATTAACTTGGTCTGATAGTAGGGACTTGGAACTCACCAGTACTAGACAAGTAAAAATGTCATATCATTTATCCATCATAGTGCAGTGGCCCAGCTTATAGACCTCAGTGGCTACACCCACCTTGTCTAATAAGATGGATCTACCTACACTGGACAGAAATAACAACATCATACTGTGCAATGGCTCAGTTGGTAAACCTTAGTCTCTACACTAACATAGTGCAGTGGCCCTATCATCAGGACCTCTACATTTGCACCCACCTGTATTATTGTACTGGTAAAGGCCCAAAGGACTAATACCTCTAGTAGTTGCAAACCCCTAGTTGACTGATTAACTTATCCAATGGGTGTCTCACTAATGGGTCTACTATCTCTTAATTATTTTTATTCCATTACTAATCATTTACTTAATTTATTTTTAAGTGATTAATACAAAGTTACAAATAATTTTCCTCAGTCTATTTTTAGCCGGACAATTATGGGTCACTTTTTATACTGGACAGTTATAAGTCCATTTTTATACTAGATAGTTATATGTCCTTTTATGTCCATTCAGGCCATCATTATATGTCATTTTTCATGTCTATTTCATATCCCTATTAAAGTCAATTCTATATATTCATTTTCTATTACACAATTATGGGTTTGTTTTATTTTTAGGGACACAGTTATAGCTCAATTTCCCTTTTTCATTAGGCATTCCCTCATGTCATTTCAAACCATGTTAACATGCCATTCTAGGCTACATATTATCTCATTCCATTCAATCCAATAAGGCAATAACATTAGCCTCACATTGCCATCACAAATCAAGTAGTGCACATTTTTAATTTACATACTAATTTTAGGCACACTTTAAGTCACTTTTTAGGCCATTTTAAGTCCATTTCTTCCATGCCATTTACATGCCATTTCTTACATTAATTTGCTAACACCTTTACACTACCTTTATTGACCATACATTATATCATTTTCATACATATGATTACTTACCTTTCATGGCACATACATGTCATACATCACATGTTCATCATGTTCCACTATGCACACACATCATTCATTATATCATACATACATACCATACATGCCAACATGTCATACCTCTCGCCCAATGCATGAACTTGGTCACACACATGCACATTCTCACATTTCACCATACATACCCATCATCTATTGTTATTCTACCACACACACACATGCATACATGCCATACTATGCATGTTTTGGCCATACTGTGATCATGCATATACATGTATTTTCTCACTAATTTCATTCCATACACATCTATATCCATCCCAAACATATCATATCCCATCCTTTGCACCATGACCACATGCCATATCATCACATACATGCCATATTACATATATAACTACCATAATACTATGCCATACCTCTCGACCCACTTTAGATCATACACCTACATGCTTTTTTCCATTATGGAACACATACATATCATTCATTTTCATGCCACACATGTCATTTTCCATCACTTACACCATAGTTACATGCCATATCATCATACACATACCATGCCATGTATGACATGCCTCTCGACCACTTAAGGATCATGCACAATGCACACTTTTCTCACCTTATTCACATCTAAATCATTAATTTCACATATAAAGGACATCATACAATGCCTATACCAATATTTTCATGCCATTACATAATTAAACCAACATTTCCATACATATTTACATGGTAAAACACATCCACACACATCATGGCATGATTCAAATATATCAAATTCACATACCTATATCAAATTTGAGGCCTTTCCTATAAATTAAAAGCTTTAATTCCCTTGTTGCTCACCTAATTGCCTGACACCTACATACATCATTTCTAGCTTAAAAAATTCCTTGAAGAATCATACCAAGCTCAAATTAAAATTCTAAAAATATGGCTATCCTTAGAATTGAAGGAACTACCTAGAACTAAAATAAAAAGGAAGAAAAAAGTCACTTACACAAAGTTGAATTATAGCCCACCATTCACTAACACTTGACTTTTAGTGAATTTTTCTCCACCTTTATGAGTAACTATGGAGTCCAAATCCCTTAGGGAATATTTCCTAACTTATTGTAAGAATTTTTAGTGGTGGGATAGTGGAGAATAGAGGAAGAAAAGAAGCAAAAATGGTGGATTTTGGGTGTTGGTGGCGTCGGCTATAAGAAGAGAGGAAATGGTGGAAGTGAGTGGAGGAAGGGATAAGTTGGCAAGTGGAAGTCCATGTGGCCAAAAAGGAGTATTTATAGTGTTGAGTGGATGCCTCAGGTGGTGACATGTGGCACTTGAGCACCTAAAAAATCTCAATTTGAACTAAATTTTTGGGAAATTTTAAAAAATCACTTAGACCTCTAAAAATCATTATTTTAATTCTAAAAATCCTCGATTAGGCCTATTTATTTACCTATAAAATTTCATGACAAAAATCCATTGGCAAGTTAATTAATTAATTCCTCACAAAATTAAGAAATTTTAAAAATTACCGAACAACCTCAAAAAATTAAAATTCCTTCACCAATGAACTTAATTGAATTTTTGGCCTAAAGGGTTTGATATTTTTAGGTTTGTCTGAGCATATCTCGGGTTTTTCTTAGCCCAAGTCCATCTAAGGCTATGATCTACTAGCTTATGGCCCGAAATGAATTATTGGTTCTGCTGAATTTTTAAATTAATTTATTTTACCCATTTTCTAGCTTATCAAAGTTTCATGACTAGTACGCCCCGTCTCAAACCTCATAAAGGTAGTCAGGACACCTTTTTTAACCTCAGAGGTACTATTCACATAACCTCGACTTATGAGTATTATAATGGGGGCATGGCTTAATTAGGTTTCAAGCTAATGTCTTCTAGGTTGATGTCTTTGCCCTCAGTCACTAGGTAACTCATCGCTTCAAGCTTTTTGTTTAGTTCTTTGATAAGATCTTCCTTGTCATAATTAGGTAGTGGAATCCTATTATAGCTGGGCTTAACAAGTCATATCTCTTCATTAGAAACCTGGTCATTAGCCATTTCTTTCTTACCATTATCAATAGCAGAAGGTTGGCATTTATCTTTTTGGGCATCCTTACTTAATAGTGTATTAGTAATGGCAGCCATTATCCTTTTCTCTATATCTTAAAGGATCTTATTTAGCATGGCTTTTGTTACTACTTTAACTCTAGGCATGACCATTCTTTTTGGTAGATTGAAGATAGATCAATGGTGGCTGCAAAACAAAGGGTTAGTCATGATACATGAATTGTTTAAGTAATGTGTGCCTTATGCATGAATGATGTAAATGTGTTACATACATATATATGGATGCATAGTTATTACATAAATAAGGTCAGAGATGTATGAGTAAGAAATCAATGAACCTTTACAAGATGGTAACCTTTGATGCATGGTTAGTGTGTCATGTGCTAGTGTGAAGTGTATATAAGTCTACACGAAATGTGTTTACAATACATGAGTACTAGGATGGAAATATAAAAGTTTATGGGATACATATAGTACAAAAGAAAAAAAGATATAGAGTTTATGTCATGTAGTAGGTACAATATAGTGTTATGCATGTGTATACAAAAAGGATACATGTTAGATGTACAAGGACAAACACAAGCAATAAGCTTTCTAACCTTTTTACTCCTGCACATGAGGTATTAGCCATTCTTCTGAAGTGGGCTTACCTAGCATCATCGAGGGATGCATAAGTTTGATTATGGGCTTAATTAGGCCCAATGGCCTTTTTATATTTAAACAACATGTAAGTATAATGGCCCATGACATTTAAGTCTTATTTGAGGTGAAATTAGGTTGGGCTTATTCTAGATAAAAGGCACAATGGGCTTGGCCCCACTTTCAGTAAGGTTAAATGTAATAGGCCCATATAGCAATCATAATGCAATCACAAACCTTAGGAAAGTTGCTAAGCTTGTCTATATGGGCTTTATAGTTCCCATAAGTAGGGGTCCTTCCTAACGGGTCTTTCTAATTAAGGATAATAGTGACTAGTTAGTTCACCTTTTCATATAATCGAAGGAATAAGGCTTGTGAGAGATAGATATTTTAGCAATCTCCCATTCTTGAATGAAAAATGGGTTCATGATTCGTAACACCATCTACAGTAAAAAAGGACATAGTTTATATAGAATGAAATCCATGGGACTGATAAAAATTGGAACATTAAAAGGTATATTATTTAAGCACTTTCAAATTCAATTCTCAATCTCCAGTAGAGTCACTACTATAGATTTATTGTATTTTACTAGGGATGAGAGTGGTTTGTGTTTAGAGTCACCACTTGGCTTTACACTAGAACTATTGATCTTTTGCCCATAAAGGGTTTGGAATTAGATCTTATTAATGCCCTAATAATATACCTTCCTTTATATTCTAGCATTCATCAATCCCTTATTATGCAAGTAAGAATTATATTTAAAGCATTTATGTCACCTTTTCACTTAGAGAAATAAGTTACAATAGTAAAAATATACAACAAGCAAAAGTATATACTAACATCTAAAAATTGGGGCATTTATTAGTGGTTGTTTAACCTGACAATTACCTATAATTCCATAGGAATTGGCAGTAATTGCCAAACTCCCAAATCTAAGAGATTGGCCTTTGTTAAAATATGTTTTTCGATATGACTTTTATTAAGGAAAACTTAAAATATTTTATTAAGGAAACACAATTAATTATGTAGAAAACCATTAATGTGAGGTTAGGCTTTTGGTGTGTAAAACTAGTTATTAAGCTACCTATTACAAAATAAAATAAGTAAGAGAATTAAAAGGTATAAAACCAAATAAATAAAAAGAAGGTAAAATGTTTGGTCTCATCTCTATGTTGGTTAATCCATGCGGACTTAGTAAGGCTTTGACCTTTATCTGTGTAGACTATGACATATTATGGCTAATATGTCCATTTAGACCTCTAAGCTAGTATGAAGGGCTATTCTTACACAAGTTAAGGAAAATGTTAGTAACACAAATAATAGTCTGTGAGGACCTAACAACAAAATAGAAACATTATATGCAATACAAATAAGAATGGACATGATACATGCATAGAAGTTGACTATCACTAAAGGAATGAAGAATTAATTATGCAAAGTAAAACATGATGATAAATACAAATATTCATAAAAACTAGGATTCAAAGTATATGTCTATGTGGACTACACTCCTTATGAAAAGGAGTCCATGCAGACTACAAAATGGGATAAGCATGCATAAAATGTATACATTTGTGCAGACTATGATCCTTATAAAAAGGAGACTGTATAGAGCTCACATTAATTCCAGAATATCAATATGCATATTAAGGCATAGAATAATCATACAACATGATAACATCACACAAGCATGTCAATATGGTAAACAAGATACATTGAAATATGGTAGACAAAGTGAATAGAAAATTGTTATCAAACAATGGTTTACATAGACATCAGATTGCACATATGTCAATATATTAAGTCCAAGTAGACCTCGCCATGCCTTAAGGCAAGTCCATGCAATTATGGTGTGAATTATAAAATAAGCACAATAGTTTAATAGGTCATTACACACAATCAAACATTTCAAAATAACAACCTACTCCTATAATTAATGTGGGGATTACATAAAACCATTTTATATATGATCAATCTTAGGAGATCATACGTTCACTAAAATAATATGAATGAATTAAGCTAAGTACAATAAGAGGCCTCAGATCTTACCTTGTGAATAAGCTTTAAGCAACAATTCAAAAGGTATAGTTTTAGAAAGAATGACGATTTTAGTGAGGGCTTAGGACTAGTAGAGTGAATCCTGCATTGGAGTTAGTGCCTAAACTCTTGAAAATTGAGTGATGATTGTTTATATAGAATGTGTGTCTCAATTATGTCAAAATACGTTAATGGAAGGGGTATTTATAGGTTTGGTGGACAAATTTCCCATCCAAAAGAAGTGAACTCCTATAAGGATTAGGAATTAGAGTCCAAATAGGAAAATCATGCTTCTGAAAGGTTTTTATTAGTACATCCATGTGGACTTTGGTCACTAGGTCTTTGTGAACCTAGGTTTTGGGTTTCCTCGAGTAGTTCATGGGCCTTGGGCTTGGTTTTATGTTAGTTCTTGAGGACCTACACCATGATTATCTATACAAACCATGGTTTTAGATTTCTTGCCTTATTGCTTGAGCTAATCTCTAGTTATCATTATAGGCCCAAAAAAGTGAAGAAGTCCACCATGAGGATTATTCACTTGTTGGATGTGTGCTTACACTAATATTTAGTAATTATTACATAGGGTTACATGTACAAATATATATATGTGTGTGTGTGTGTGAGATAAATTAAATTGTTACATAAAATGAGATGAAATAATTTTATTGAATTAATCAAATAAAGTAAGCAAATGACATAAATGAGGATCAAAAATTAAACTAGACATGTGACATCCTATACTTAATTTTGTCTATTGATTTGGTATATAGATGTTGCAAGATGAATATGAAAATAACATACAATATGCTTATGTATTAAAGGTTTATATATATAAGAGTAAATAAGAATCAATAGAAGCCCATATATGTTAGACAAAGTACTAGTTAGGTTGACCAGTCAACTAAGGTGTTAAAATAGCTATTAGGACACTTCAATATTATTATCATATGGGTGTAGCCATCATTGAGGTCTAATGAGGCCACTACACACTTATATTGCACTAAGACATACCATATAAGTGCAGCCATTATTAAGTTCCAGCAGGGTCACTATACAACTTCATGCTAGTGCAATGGCCTTTGAGATCTATAGGGCCACTACAAATATATTTATGTTGGTGTAGTAATCGATGAAGTCTAAAATATGGGCCACTACATATCACATGAGACCTTTATGGTTAAGACCTATTATCCAGTATCAAGATAATGTTTTTCAATTATGGGTTATTAAGTAACTAACATGAAATACAAAATTAAAGGGTAGGCTTCTTAAGCCTAAATTAATGATATGTAATTAATAAAACAAACAAAATCTACATAATTTAAAGGAAAGAGAAAGATAATTTATAGGATAAATAGAATCAAATGAAGAAAGAAAAATGAAGGACTTCAATAGTTGTACTTGATCATAACAAAATTATATGCCATGCATTATTTGCTTAAGCATTTGACTACTTGTGTGTTTAATTTTAATACATATATTTCATTGAATACACCATTGAGCATTATGCTGAGCACATCATGTTTTTAATGCACAAGTTAGAGATAGTCAGCTTTAGCTCAGCCCTAAAGTAGCAATGTAGCATAACAAACTTCTTTTGGTATATTTTTGTGACTCATGTTATAATGTATATTAAGAGTTTAGAAGGCACTCATATGTGAATAGGGGAAATGGGTGTAAACTTATTCAATGATAAGTTTTGTAAACTAATGAGTAACCTATATATGGGATGTAAATATACATATGTGTGTTTGTGGATGATTAGTGTGGAATGATGTAGATATGTTGGCATAATTTTGATGATTGAGTTGTTTAGTCAATTAGAGAGGATTAGAAAGATTTAGAGTTGGGGATTGTTATGTATGTGATTATAAAAGTGCATTTTTTTATAGGTTACTATTTACACAATGTCACCATACACCATTGTGCTATCAGATTTTCAACATAGAAGTCTTTATTATCATGATATGTCATATTATATCTAAAAAGGCAAAGCATTATAAGTTCATAAAAAGGAAAATTTTTTAAATCAATCTTAATCATCAAGTTCACTTATGTAAAAGTAATGGTGAAGGTTAATGGAATAAATTGGATAGTGTTATATGTTATTCCTTATCAGAGTTCAATGATTGGATCGGGTAAGAGATGTCACATTTGGTGGTATCAGAGTAGATTTAGGCATTCATCAGTTTGTAAGATTAAATAAGAATGCCATTGGATTAAGATTATTCATTATCTAATGCTACACTACTAAAGGCTAATTACTGTTTCTTTTTATATAGCTTAAAGATGTCAAAATCAACACCACCAGGTGGTGGGGAAAAGGTAGATAACAATGCCTTAACAACAATTAATGAACCAACGAGTAAACAAACCCTAGTACCTAGTGACACTGCACAACTAACACAAGCTTAGCCACTATTAATATAATAGATGGTAGATCTACTTAGACAAGCTAATGCTACAATAGCTCCACCTCTACCACTAGTGTAACCATATCTGCCACCATAAGCTTTTTAAAAGATGTACTCGATAAGAGTAAAAAAAATAGGTGTAGAGGATTTAAAGGGCACAGAACTTGATGATACAGTTGCATCTAATTGTTGTTTGGAAACAACCATCAAAATTCTATAGCAACTAAGGTGCATATCAAAGAAAAATGTAATTTGCGCCATATCTCTATTATAAGAGGAAGAATTTAGATGGTAGGAGACACTCTCAAAACATAAAGCTCCGATATAATTGATTTAGGATTTCTTCTTGGAATAGTTTAAGAAAAAGTATATCACGGAGAATTGTTTAGAGAAAAAGAGATAGTAATTCCTAAACCTAAAGTAGGGATGATGGTCAATCATTGAATATGAAAATGAATTTACAAAGGTTAGTCGATATGCTAAGGAGATTCTACTCACTGAAGCTAATTAGTGCAAAAGGTTCGAGAAAGATCTCAACAATGATATTAAATTACATGAAAATTAGGGAATTTCCTTGGTAGCAGCAGCTTATATAGTGGAGGACATATTGAAAGAAAAGAGGGAAAGTTTCCAAAAGAAAAGATCTTTCACCTAAGGCCAAGTAAGTTCAACTCTAAAAGCTGGCAAGAGATAGAAAGGCTATCAAGCTACTTAGCAGTAGTCCCAAAAATAGGCTTAAACTTAGAAATCTAGACAAAGAGCATAATGCAAAACTCAACAGCAAGTAAGAGCCACCAGTACACCCATCTCTACTACTAGAAGTGCACTAGCTAGATGTTAACACTACAGAAAAAGACATGGGGGCATTTGTTGGAAAATGATAGTAGGGGCATGTTTCAGATGTATATCTAAGGATTATTTTTAAAAAGATTATTCTAAGAAAATAGTTGACACTACTCAATTCCAGGCTTCATCTCTATCTCTTTTCAAGGGTTAAAAGGGTGGTAAAAATAACATAGTGGGTGGTAGTTAGAAAGCCAGGTCAGAGATAATTAAGAAAGCTGAGACCCAAGCTCTAGCACACTAATATGCCATCTAGGCTAGGGAGGAAATATATTCCCTAGATGAGATAGTAGGTACATTTTATCTCTTTGAATTTCCTATTTTGCCTTTAATTAATCCGAGTCAACACATTCATATATTTTCACTTTATAGGCACGAGATAAGGGTTTAAAATTAGAATCACTTGATCTATGCATTATGGTTAGTAACCTTATAGGACTATATATGGTTATTAATAAAATATATACAAAATATCATTTAATTGTACAAGGGTGAGAATTTCCTATGGATCTTATTGAGTTACCATTCGATGAGTTCGATATTATCTTAGGCATAGATTGGTTGTCTAGGCATCATCCAATAGTGGATTGTAGATAGAGGAGAATCACACTTAAGGCAACAAATAGAGCTAGAATCACAGTAGTTAGTGAAAAAACATATTTGTTATACAATGTTATCTCAATAGTTATAGCTAAGCGATTGATAAGCAAAGGTTGTTTAACATATCTAGTGTATGTAGTAGATACCAAGAAGATTGAACCAAACATTAGTATCTACCGGGTTTACCTTAGGAATGAGAACAAGAATTTGAGATTGAGGTGTATCCTCACACAATGCCTATGTCTATTACTTCTTATAGGATGGCACCTACAGAACTAAAAGAGTTAAAGGTGCCATTATAGGAGTTACTTGATAAAGGTTTTATTAGGATGAGTGTCTCACCTTGGGTTGAACCAATATTATTTATGAAAAAGAAGGATGGTATACTAAAATTGTGTGTTGACTATAGGCAGTTAAATAAGGTGACTATCAAGAATAAACACCTATTGCCTCAAATTGATGATCTCTTTCATCAGTTGTGAGGAGCAAGTGTATTCTCAAAAATTGACTTGAGAGCGGGATATAATTAATTGAGGATTAAAGAGTTAGATATTCTAAAAAATAGCTTTCCAAGATCGATCCATACATTACAAGTTTTTGGTAATGCCATTTGAGCTTACCAGTGCTTCACAAGCATTTATGGATTTGATGAATAGGATTTTTTTGACCTTACTTAGAATAAATTATAGTAGTTTTCATTGATGGTATCTTAGTGTATTCTAAGAGTAGAGAAGAACACAGGCACCACTCGAGATTAGTTTTACAAACACTAAAAGAGAAGTGGCTCTATGCCAAGCAAAACAAATGGGAATTTTTGCTTAATAAGGTATTATTCTTAGGACACATTACCTCAGGAGATGGCATAAGGGTGGATCCTAGCAAGTTGAAAGCTATTTTAGATTGGAAGCCACCATAAAGTGTAATAGAGATCAAGAGTTTTTTAGTGTTGGCCAGGTATTACAAATGATTTGTTAAGGGATTCTCAATGATTTCTACCTTAATAACTCACCTACTCTATAAAAATGTTAAATTTGTGTGAGATGATAAATGTGAAGCAAGTTTCAAAAAGTTGAAAAATATGTTAATAGAAGCTCTAATCCTCACACAACTAGAGATAGGGAAAGACTTTATCATTTATGATGATGCTTCTCATAATAGACTTAGGTGTTTATTAATGTAGGATAAGAAGGTAAAAGCATATGCATCTATGCATTTGAAGCCACATAAAAGAAACTATCTTATACATGATTTGGAACTAGTAGCCATCATTTTTGCTTTGAAAGTATAGAGGCACCATCTTTATAGGGAGAGATGTTATGTATACACTGGTGATAAAAGTTTGAAATATCTCCCTATATAGAAAGAATGAACTTAAGGCAATGGAGATAGATGGAATTAATAAAAGATTATGATTGCTCTATTGATTTCCATCTAGGTAAAGCTAACATGGTAGCTAATGTATTAAGTCAAAAGTTCATATCAGTTATGAAATCAATGAATGCAAAGCTGAGACACATGGAATATGGAGCACTTATAGTAGAATTACAAGTGAAATCAAGTTGACTACAACAAGTTAAGGATGTACCAAAGGAAGATAACCATCTTGTGACTATATAAGTGCAATCTAAGAAAGGAAGCCTACTAAGTATGAAATTAAAGTAGATGGGTGTCTATAATATCATGGTTGATTATGCGTGCTAGATATGGATGAACTTGAGAATTAGATATTACATGAGGCATATAATATAACATATGCAATGTATCTTAGGAGTAAAAAAATGTACCATGACATGAAATTTTACTATTGGTGGCCTGTCATGAAAATGGATAAAGGAGAGTATATGACAAAATGTCTAACATGCTAGCAATTAAAAGTAGAACATTGAGTTCCTTCTAGATTACTTCAACCCATTGCAATATTAGAATAGAATTAGGAGAGAGTTACCATAGACTTCATAGTGGTATTACCTCTAACCAAAAGTAAATATGACTCAATGTAGGTAATTATGGATCGATTAACAAAGACTTCATATTTCATACCAACTAGAATGAACTATTCCATGGGGAAACCAGCTCAATTTTATATAGATGAAATTGTGTAGTTGCATAGAATGTGAACTTTCATTATATTTAATTGAGACCTAAGATTTATATTATGATTTTTGAACAAACTACATGGTGCCATAGGTACTCAATGAACCTTCAGTACAACATTCCATCCACAAATAGATGGTCAATTGGAAAGAGTCATTCAAGTGAATATGATATTTGAATAATGTAAACATTAACATGATTTTGATGCTTACATTTAAAACTAACTTGTATAGGTACTTAAAGACATGTTAAGGAGTTATGCCATTGAATTCAAAGGAAATTAGGATCGATACTTCCATTGGTAGAGTTCCTATACAACAATAGTCATTAAGCAAGCATTAGTATCCCACCGTATGATCTTTGTGTGGAAGGAAATGTAAGACTCCACTTTGTTAGAGCGAGTTGAGTGAAAATAAGCTAATAGGGCCTGATCTAATCAAAGATGCTGAGGAAAAAGTTAAGGTCATTAGAGATATATTAAAAATAGCATCAGATTAATAAGAGTCATATGTAGACTTGAAATGGTTGAATAAGAGGTAAGTGATAAAGTTTTTGTCAAGGTATTACCATGGAAGAAGTACTACGATTTAACAATAAGGGTAAGTTAAGTTTGAGGTTCATTAATCCATATGAAATTACAAAATATATGGGACTGATGGCTTATAAGCTAGCTTTGCTTCCTAAATTACAACATATCCATAATGTGTTCCATGTTTTAATGTTAAAGAAGTAAAGATCAAATCCTTCAGATCTACTACCTACCGAAAAAGTGAAGATACAACCTGATTTTACATATGAAAAAGAGTTAGTAAGGATCTTAGCTCGTGAGGTGAAAGAGTTGTGCAACAAAGTGATACCATTGGTAAAAGTGCTCTAAAGACACCATAACGTAGAAGAGGCAATGTGGGAGAGTGAAGAACAAATAAGGGCATAATGCCCATAACTTTTTAGACTAGTTAACTTCATGGATGAAATTTTCTTTAGGAGGGGAAGGACTATCATACCCTAACCTTCGATTCAATTTTTCTAACAATAGAATTGTAATTAGAAGAAAAATTAGGGAATGAAATGAGAGTATGGATAAAGTAGAGTCAGTTGGTGTGAATAGTTGAGAAAAAAATGATTGAGGGTTAAAATGCTAAATACTTAAAATATATGTTCGATAAACCCAAATATATAAACATTGCTCTCTAGTAGATAAATAGTGAACATTAGAGTTAAGAGTAGAAACCTCCGAGGTATGACTAGGATTTTCATATTGTTCAAAGGTATGTGTTAAGGATAGTTTGAGGTTAAACTTTGGAAATGAAATAAGGTCGTTTTATTGGTTAACGAACTATGAGAAATAGAGGTGTGAATAGTGTCAACTTGAGGAAAGTGAATAATATCTTTCGACACTTGCTAGTGAGTTAAGTGAACATAATAGTATTAAATATTCTAAAATAATTTTGGGTAAAATTTGGAAGGGAACAAAGGCCATTAAAGATGTTAATAATGTAAGGAAAGTTTTCACAGTAATGCCTCATGAATATTAACTCAATTAAAGCTTAATGGAAAAAATATTTTAAAGTTGTTAAGAATACTCTAAAAATGGCACAACCTAATGGTAAAAAATTCTAACTAAGCCAATGGTATTGGATTTCAAATTTTCTAACATCAGGAGGCTATTTAATGGAATTAATTGAGAACATAATTGTCAAATTTAAATAGTTATCATTAGAATTAAATTCCAATTTTCTAGGGACATTTTCCTAATTATTAGTATAAAGAGGGAATTAAAATGACACATTAATCTCATAAAATGAATTTTCAAAGAGAAAACAAGGAAGAGTCATTGCCAATCCTTGGATTAGGCAATTGTCCATCATCCCACCCTCCATCTTAAGCTATTAAGGTGTTTTAATTGAATTAAAACACAAGAATTAACCCTTTCCTTCTCCACTAATTGATGACAACCATTCCCCACCATTTTCTTCTTCTTTAGCTCACTAATCAAGCATTATCCCACCTAATTTACACACTAAACTAACTTTTACCTCTTCCTAATCATCAATCTAGGGAGAAAATTTAAGGAGGAAGCTTAAAATTAAAGAACTCTTCACTTGATGAATACTAATAATATGAGGTAAAAGTGTCTAATTTTATGATCTCTTATTTTTCCTATGTGGATCTAGGTGCCAAATAGGTAATTCAATTGTTAGATTAACTA
>CANXYI010847792.1:0-12561 GCA_948208565.1 Hura crepitans | reverse complement strand
GGATATCACACTATGTCGATGCAGCGGTGAAGGTCCCTAGTGGGGCCACTACACTAGTCCACTAAGCAGACACTAGAGGAGTCATTTGACATGATTAGTGCCCTTAGGAGGTCTATAGACTGATCCCTATGCATAGTTACTTAGCATTTTACCTCAGGAGGTTCTTATGAACTGATCCCTATAGATTATAGGCCAGTGCAGTGGTCGGGATCTAAAATATGGGCCACTGCACACCTTTCAGTTCCCTCTTATTCTAATGTCTATAGTGTAGTCTACCTAGTTAGGCCTATATCATAATTTAAATAACCCACTTGGGAATAATGGAATGATTGAATAAATTATAGAATATAAATTGAATAAAATTATCAAAGTGGCATTTCGGTAAATTCGAAGAACACATGATGTAGTAACAGAATGGCATCAATTATTTGGCATGTTAATCACACAGTACACCTAGACCATTATTTTATGACTTACATGTGTTTAGAATAATTATATTGACCTAGCTGATGAAATATATATGTAGTTGACATATTATTACATTTCTTTAAAATGGGTTCTACATACTTAAATCCTATGTGGTTAAAATATTAAAGCATCTGTGTGCCTACATGAGACACGTTTTTAATTTATTAAATTCACCACTAAGTTTTATACTCAGCGTACTAGTGTTTTAGTGTACAGGTAAGCAAGGATAGCTGTCTAGCCTCATAATGTGTACAGTGTAGTAGTGGAGACAATAAAGATTTAAATATTTCTATGTACTGATGTATATAGTAAGCACTCATGTAAGAACTGTAGGTTATGTGTCTAGCATGCTTAGAATTCCTAAAGTCTATAAACTTAAGCAAGTTAGTTATAAATAAATGGGTGTTTTGATTTACTTAGGCTTATTTGTTGTTTTATATCTATGGGCCTAAGGCCTTATATGGTTAACTTTGACCTATATGAGATGTGTTGATGTCTGATTAGGGGACCATAAGGGTCCAGGTGGAGATTATTAGTTGTTGTACATAAAAGTGTTTTTAACAAGTGTTGGAAAAATTTTGGTATATCACCCGGGTAGTTGTTATGTTGCCTAATTTTTTTGAGACCTATAAAAGGTCTATAAAGGCTTTGTCTAAGTCTATCAGACCTCGTATGCATGTGGATAAGGTTTAGACTGGATATCTAAGTCATATCTGATAGAGTTTTAAAATAGCCTATAAGTGTTAAGGAGTTTTCTCCTGGAGCAATCCTAGGATGGGTGACCCTTAGGAAGTGCATCGCCTGTTGGGTTCTTTAGGTAATCCAGTAGAGGGTGTCACAAAATACTTATTATCACATGGTCAATTGTTTCCATAATCACTCATACACACATCATTTACACATGGATTATTGAAATTAACAAGACACATATATATACTTTTTCCTTTATGTTACAAGTGTTCTGGCTAACATACTCATCAAGCACTAGTCTATATATTCACCTTTTAGCATGCTTAAGAGATGCTACTAAACCAATTAATACTACTTAACACTTTAATCACACACATTTCTTACCATTATTTACCATTTTCATTTCTTATATGTTACATTACCTCAATTTCATGATTTTAACACATAACTACACATTATTAAGTCATTACACATAACTTAAGCTTAAGGGACTTTGTCATTCCATCTTTTCAGCATGTAATACATGTAGAACATGCATTTAACACTAATTCAACTACAATTACACATATACAACATGTTTTACAAAAACACAAACATTTAAAGCATTAACCATATACTTAAAATTACACACACTTTAATGCATATAAGTTGTTGGATACATATACCACAAGCTCTAAAAACTCTAACAAGCCTTTAATTAGCTTTTTCCTTCCCTTTATCCTTGCTTTTTCTTTCCTCCTCTACAAATATGATAGGTAGAAATCAACAAAAATTCACACAAAAATCCATAGAACTATAATAATCAAATTGACCTTATAAAACATTTATTAGGACCTCAACCACACTTTAAAAATCTTAAAACTTAAAAACAATCACTTACTCTTCAAATGTTCACTACTCACCAAGGGAATAAAACTCCAACATTCCCTGAATTAGACATTTTTCTTGATCTTTATAGCTTAAGAAAACTATTACATATGTCAAATTAATGTTGGGGTGTGTTATTAGGTGGATTAAAAAATGAAAAATAGCTTAAAAGCCTTAAGATAGGATCCCATTGTCGACAGGATAGGGAAGGGGAGATATGCTGCTATGCCTGTCTCCTTTGACAGTAGTGAGACTTTTATAAGGCCAAACCAAGGTCCTAGATTACTTCTCTAGAAATATCTAAGCGCCCAAAATTAAGAACCCAATTTTATGTCTTTTTAAGGCCCTTTAATGATTTCTTAATTAATCCTCCCAATCCATACACCAATTATCATCCCTCATGATCCCAACTAAATATACATAAGGTTACTTAATCGTACTCAAAAACCTCAAAAAAACTAGCTTAAAACGACCTTTTTAGCCTTATTTGATTTTTAAAAAATTCTTATGATATTCAAAAATTCTAATTCCAATTCCATTGGACTATTTAGAATATTTAAGTATTAGGTTATGAGATTCCTGGGTCCATTTGAGCAAAAGCACTATAATTATTGATTCAACCCTAACTAGGTTACTATTCATAAAATACTACCAATAAAACTTTACTTTTATTTTTAACCATTTTAATGACTTTATTTTCATTTCAAATTTTTTCCATAGTTATATTATAAATAATACTTCCATTTGATTAAATTACTGTAGCTTGGGTCTCAAAAAACACTATTCATATCTTAGAAAATATTATTCATAACCTTGGGATTCTCTGATGTTACAAAATGTGTATGAGATATATATGCACTAAGAGTTGGTGACCTAGTGATTAGTAGTTGCATGAAATGCAATTGGTATAAATTATCCACTATTTCTATTATGGGTTGGGCTTGGTGGGTAAACTCAAGGTTTAATCTTACTGAGAAATAGGTCTTGTCTCATTAGAAAAACCATAAGGTTTTCTCGAATTAATGTGAAGGCATTTTGGTTCATAATAAAATAGTGGGAGCACATATAAATTTTAAAAAAGGCCTTATAAAATGCATTCATATAGATAATCATGCTCTAACATATTTCTCAATCTTTTTATATGGGTATTCATTCTTTGCATCATGAGTTCATTAAACTTGAATTTACGCTCTATCTTAGACTCCAACAAGTTGTCTAGGCTTAACTTTATAAATTGGCTTCACAATTCGAGAATTATTATTAGGAGTGAGAAGATAGGCTATGTGTTGGACTAGCCTATCCCTCCTATCCCTGATCACACTACTAATGCTATTGCATAAATAACATATCTAAAACATATTGAGGATTCAAACCTAGTAACTTGTATCATGCTGGCATCTATGTCCTCAGAGCTTCAGAAGCATGATATGTATATGGATGCTCATTCCATTCTATTTCACTAATGTTAAGTGTTCGACGAGTAGAATAGGACTAAAAGATATGAGATATCTAAAGCCCTATTCCAATGTAAAATGGTAAAAGAGACTTCAATTGTGTAATATGGTCTGAAGATGAATGGGTGTATTGAGTGGCTTACTACTCTGGGCTTTGTGATGGACCATAATCTAAGCATAGTTTTGGTTCTTTAATTGTTACCAAATAGTTATGCATAATTTATGCTTAATTATCAAATGACTAAGCTTTAAAGAGTGATCCCATAACTAATAAATATGCTTAAGATTGCTGAGGATGCTATTAAAAAGAATTTCAAAGTAGTAATGATTGTTGATTCTTTTGCTTCCAAGAAACAAAGGAAAAAGAAGAAAAATGATACAACTAAGGCCTAGGGTGGGGTAAATAAGGGTAAGGGCAAACAACATATTGCTATTGCCAAAGAGACTAGCCTAATGTAACTTGCTTCTATTGCAGTAATACCAGCCATTGAAAGAGGAATTTCAAGGCTTACTTTGAGTCTCGCAAGAATGAGAAGCATAGGGATCATCTATTTCATACATTAATGTTATTAAGATTAATACTAGTATTACAATTGATATTTACATATGGGTTTTAGATATCAGCTATAGTTCTTACTTGGTTTTTGATATGTGGGGACTAAAGAGTAGTAGAAGGCTAACCAAGGGAGATGTGGACCTAAGGATGGCAAATGGAATGAGAGTTGCTACATTAGCTATAAGAACATATCATTGGAATTTTTCTTTTGGACTTATATTAGAACTTAACAATTATTATTATATTCCTTCCTTAAATAAGAATATTATTTCTTTATCTTGCCTTGTTGAACAAGATTTTGATATTTTCATTAATAAGAGCAAGGGTTACTTAGCTTATAAAGATAATGGTTTATATTATTCTTCATTAAATATTAATGGAATATATATTCTTGATAATCAAAAGGAACTTTATAACATTAATACTAAGAGACAAAAGGTGGATAATCTAAAACCATCTTTCTTGTGGCACTGCCGACTTAGCCATATATATGAGAAATACATGTCTAAGTTGCATAAGTCTAGTGACATAGGTTCATTTGATTATGAATCAATTAAAACATGTGAATCTTATTTTTTAGGCAAGATGACAAAGACACCTTTTACTAAAAAAGGTGTGCAAGTGGGCTTCCGAACCTCATACATACAGATGTATATGGACTATGACCACACATTTAAGAGGTGGGTTTGTTTACCTTACAACCTTTATCAATGGCTATTCATGATATGGGTATGTGTATTGAATGAATTAAAAATCTAAAGCCTTTGAAAAGTTCAAAGAATTAAAAAATGAAGTTAAAAAATATCTTGATAAAATTGTTAAAACACTTTGATTATATCAAGGTAGTGAATACTTAAGTCATGAGTGTCAGAGTTATCTAAGAGATAATGGGATATTATCTTAATGGACTCCTTTATATACACCACAACATAATGATGTATCTAAAAGGAGAAATCGAACCCTATGGGACAAGATTCGATCGATGATGAGCTTTACAAGCTTGCTTAAATCAATTTAGGGTTATGTACTGGAAACTACTATTTATCTATTAAATAGAGTTCCATCAAAATCAGTTAATGTTATCTCATATGAGATAGGGTGCAATAAGAAACAAATTCTTTCACATTTAAAAGTATGGGGTCATCTTGCTTACATGAAAAGAATTGTGTCAGATAAGCTTGGTGCTATATCTGACAAGTTCTTATTTGTGGGATATATAAAGAAGTCTATTGGATATTACTTATATAACACTTTAGAACAAAAGTTGTTTGATTCAAAGCATGCTATCTTTCTAGAAAAAGAGTTTCTCTTAAAGGAAGATAGTGGGAGTAGTATCAAACCTGATAAAGTTTGAGATCCATAAATAGAGTTGGATTAATCAATTAATCCTAAGCCTATTACATATGATAATAATGTAAGAACAAAACCTAAGGAAACATAAGGTCCTAGACATTTTACTAGAGTTTGTAGTGCTCCTAAGAGATATGGATTTCTTATAGATGAGAACAGTAATGTGGCTATATTAGAATAAGATGAGCCTTTAAACTATGGAAGGTTCTAAAGAGTTCAGAATAAGAATTATGGTTAAAGGCCATGCAATCTAAAATGGATTCCATATATGAAAACCAAGTGTGGACTTTGGTTAATGCACCTAAAAGGATAAAACCTATTAGGTGGAAATGAATCATTAAAAAGAAGACTAACATAGAAGGTAAAGTTATTACTTATAAAGCAAGGTTAGTTGCAAAAGAGTTGTAATCAAAGACAAAGAATTCACTGGTAGCCATGCTTAAATCTATTAGGATTCTTTTTACTATTGCCACTCATTATGACTATGGCAAATGGATGTGAAGACAACTTTCCTTAATGGAAACTTGTCAAAGAAGGGGTACATGACACAGCCTGAGGGATTTATATCCATTGATAGTGAGAAGGTGTGTAAGTTTCAAAAGTCCATTTATGGACTGAAGCAAGCATCTAGGAGTTGGAACATCCATTTTGATTAGATAATCAAAGAGTTTAATTTCTCACAAAATTTGGATGAACCATGTGTTTACAAGAAGGTTATTAGGATTGTAGTCATTTTCCTTACTGTTATATGTAGATTACATATTACTTATGGGAAATGATGTCTCAATCCTTCAATTATTCAAGATTTGGCTATCTGAGATATTCTCCATAAAAGACTTTACTGAAGTAATCTATATATTGAGGTTTAAGATCTATAAAGATAGATCCAAGAGGTTGATAGGTCTTTTATAGTCTACATATTTAGACAAGATGCTAAAGAGGTTTAGCATAGATCTCTCAAAGAAAGATTTAATCCTTTGACTCATGGGAAGGTCTTTTCTAAGTCTATGTGTCCTAAAACATAAGAAGGGAGAGAACGCATGAGCAGGGTCCTATATACGTCAACTATAGAATCCATCATATATGTTATGTTATGTAGTACACATGATGTATTATTTTCTTTGAGTGTCATGAGCTGATTCTAGTCCAACTATAGAGAGGAATATTAGGTGGCTATTAATAACATCCTTAAGTACTTGAGAAGGAATAAGGATTTATTCTTGGTATGTGGAGAAAGGGATTTGTAAGTAAACAGGTATACAGATGCAAGCTTCTAGATTGACAAAGATGATTGTAAATCCCAATTAGGTTTTATGTTCTTATTTGTAGGAGGTGCAGTTAGTTAAAAACATGATACAATTGTAGACTTGACTATTGAAGTAGAGTACATTGCAACTTTTGATGCAACTAAGGAAGCAGTATGGATTAGGAAGTTCATTTCAAAGCTAGACGTGGTACCAACTATTGTTGACCCAATACCTCTATATTGAGACAATGAGTGAAGCCATTACATAGGCAAAAAAACTATGAACTTATCAATAATCTAAGCATGTGCTTAGGCATTACCATCTCATTCGTGAGATAGTAGTTAGGCAATATTTGAAGATTAAGAGATTCCTTAACAATCAAAATATTACTGATCCTCTCACTAAGGCATTATCACAAAATAAATTTGATCTCAATGTAAATAATATAGGTATTAGGTACATTGGTGATTAACTCTAATACAAGTGGGAGATTGTTAGTTGCATGCCCTAGAACACACGTGTAACAGAGATATTTTGTGTACATAATAAGCATTCAATTATAATAAAAAGGCATTCTTTATTCCATTAATACTTATGTTAATTCATTTGTTTGATGTGATCTAAAACTATGTAGTAAAGTTTTTGGCATTCTTTTATAGTGCAAAAGTATTCATGAAGTGAAATTCTTATTGCATGCAAATGTGAAACACCAAAACTATCCCTAGTCATAGTATTAATAAGATAGAACATTATTAACCTAGACAGGCTAGCACATTTTATGGTTTTTGGGACATTATTAATATGGATAGGCTAGCACATTTTATGGTCTTTAACTTAGTCAAATAGTAATTCTCACAAGTTGTAAGCATAGTGATGCTTAGAGATAACATGTGGATGATTGTTTGAGAAATAAGTTCATTTGAGAACTAACATGAGATGTTCACATAGATACATAATCTATGTCAGTGAAACAATCTTATCATATCAATTATACATCTACCTTTTGACTAGAGGTCTCTAAGGTTATCTTAAGTATTGAGAACTATACTTTAACTATAATGCTTTTACATCACCATGATGTATACATAGCTAGGTGTTAGGTATAGGTCAAGATACTTAAAGGTAGTTGAGTGATCAATAGAGGATTCATCACCCTAAATTATAATGGGGAGTTTATCTCAGTATTCAAATATGCCTTTATTCTGGGATCTTTGGACAAAGTGAAATACAAGTATGAATGAGATTCATAAGGGCATTTTAGGAATAAAGGAACAAATATTAGAATTAACATGTTTAGGGCTTAATTAGACTTACTTAATTAAGCATTGAGTTGACACATGTCCATACTCAAACCTAAATGAGTTAAAGTATAATGAAAATACGAATTGCACAGTAACTAGATATAGAAGGGTTAAGTCAAACCACTAGAAATTTTAGGCACTTAGGTGGTCTTGATGTGTGGCTAGACATAGCTCAAGAATTGTATATAAGTGATTCATTAATTGGGAATTTGACCACAAGAATCCCAGTTAGACTAAGACTCTGATTTATTATGTTCTGTCAACATGTTCTGAAAACCCATAGGGTCACACACTAAAAGAAGTGTGTAGAGATTCAAAGAGTTTGAATGGTCTAATGATATGAGATATCATTAAAAGATGGATTAAAAATAAAGAAAAAGCAATTTGGCTTAGAGCCTAATTATAGAATAAAATCCAGAAATTATGGTTTTTAAAAACTAGTCCTGTTGAGCCTAGTTAGTGGCAATTTTAGGGTCTAATTTTTATGGACCTTTAGAAGTTAGAAGGGCCTTTAAGCTAAACCACTTTATGATTATTTATGGGACTTGATAAGCCATATAAGTTCAGCCATCAAGCTATGTACAACTATACACTTAAGCCTATTACTGCGCTAATATGCATAGGGCTTAGGGAGCCTATTTTGGATTGATGTTATGGGCTAGTCTGTGTCAAATTTTATATATCAAAATATGACCTAAATAAGATTGAAGTAATATAAATAGATTCTTTAAAAATCAGCCACCAAGAAGATATGCATAAGCCTTAGATAAAACATAGAACTAGCCACCAAATTTTGACATTCTTTCTTCTTCTTCTTCTTCCATTCATGTGAATTGCTTATTAGCATCTAGAAATTCACATTACCCTTCTCCTCTCCTTCTTATGTGGATACCTTGGAGGTATCCTCAGAGTGGATCACTATGGTTTGCAGCAACTTGGTGAGAAGAGCATTGAAAAGGAATTTAAGTTTCAAGTTATTAACTGTAATTATTGTATATATTGCTAATTTATCAATTAATAATAAGTTTTAATACTTTTAGATCCATTATCTTTACTTGGTTTACTCTAAAAATTTTAAAACTCCATTTTGCTTAACTCAAGAAAACTAATAGAGACTTATATATTCCTCCAACTAAAGAAATATCTTTCAAGATTTTCCTTTTTTTTTTTTTGCTATTGCATTAGATATAGGTCTTGGTTTTCTTGGATATGAACATACAAGCTTAAATACAATAGAATGAAAAATTAAAAAAAAAACTAAGCATGATATGTTAAGCTAGCCAAAAAAATGATATGTAAGTTGTACAAGTTATGTCACAAATTGGCTAACTTCTTCGGAATTTAACAAAATATAAATACAATGAGCCATATATTTTTCACTTGATAAATATCATTTTGTTTTTTGTCTAGGCAATCAGCATGCATAACTAAATATGGTCAAATTTCCCTTAAGGTCTTCTCGACCACCACCATCATCATTATGTGGAACGTTACATTATGAGTCATGACATAAGGTTCAAAGTAATTTAATCAAAAGTTTGATGTCCTTGATACTAAGTATGCATTACAAATTGAACCTTCAACATTTTGCTTATTCTTTCTTTAAATGCTGAAGATACCTATTATATGTAAATAGATCAAATAAAGCATAAATTATTTATCAAAGAATGAACATTAGCTAAATATTGATTGGTAATAAATACCTCTCTTAGCTTCATAAGGTAGACGAATTGGCAAATGTTTTATAAACTCAAACAATCCTAGAAGGAACATGCATTCCAATTTACATAATATATAATGGATTTTGAACTCCAAGCTTTCCATGTCACTAACTTTGAGAATAGTTGGTGCAAGATTTTTAAAGAATAAGCTCAACTCTATAAAAGCTTGCCATACATTAGTTGTAAGCAACTCATAAAAGGTAATAGGTGTCAATCATTACATAAAAAGACATACAATCATGGCTTTTCATGCCAAATAACCTATGCTTGTTCATATCTACACATCACCCCAAGTCAGATACATATTGGGAAAATTTAATTCTTTTAACCACTCAAGCAAAACTAGCATTGATTGTTTATACAATGTGTAACTTGTTTTTGGATATTTTCTAGTTCTAAGATCTATATCTAAATCATAGCAATCACAAGAATCCTTTAAGTCTTGCTATGCCTTTACGTTGTCTTTAGTTTTTCTTTAGATATTTAAAACTATGTTAAACACATTATCAAAGAAATTTTTCTCAATAATGGGCATTACAACAAGATTATGCTAAACCATATTTGTGCTTCAATAAGGCAAGTTCAAAAATATGCTTAGCTTTTTCACTGATAAGATTCACACATTTCATTAAATTTTGTATCATATATTTAAATTACTTTTTTAAGCTTTAACTCATTAACTTACTTTAGAATTTCTCACTAGTTCTTATTTGTGGTGGCTGCCCTTTTTTCAACCTTGTCTTTTAAAATATTTTTTTTAATATCCCTTTGAAAAGGATAATTTCAAGGAAGGAAGCACCTATAACTATAAAACTAAGAAACTTTTTAATGATGGCATAAACTAAAGGCAATAGATTGTTCTATACAATATGGACAAGTTAAGTGTCTCGATATACTCTATCCTAATAAGACAAAATAAGTAAGAAAGTTATTAATAGTCTATATTAATGTTGTTCTCATTTAAAAATTTCACTTCTTAGACACATCATATGTTTGTACATTAGTCTCCTATAATTGAGTCAATTCATCTATCAACATCAATTTTTTTATGATTGTTGGGACCTTGAATAATACATGTAGAAATATGTAAGGCTATTTTATGCACATCCATGAAGGAAAACTACATGGGGGCAAAAATCACAAGCTAACTAGAGTATTGCCTTCATAATTGACAAAATGGTTAGAAGCCATCTATACACAACCCAAGCCTAACATTTTCTGACTTAGTAGCAAATGAGTGATGAGTTTTATTAAAGTTTCTCTAAGTAAGTGAATCTGGTAGATGATATATTACCCTATCCTCTCTCCTATGCTTATCATGTCACCTTATAAAGGTAGTTGTAGATTGGGATTCATACAATTGATGTAGCTTAGGAATTATAGGAAAATAATACATTGATTTGTAAGCTTTTTCTTTGTGCTTTTGAGAACAAGTCATGCTTTTGTATCTATATTCTTTATAAAATTTACAAGAAAGGAGATGTTCATCCTAACGCTAAAAAATCATACACCCTTTTTTTTTGCAGTAATCAATCTTTTCAAATGGCAAAATATGGTTATGCACTAATTTTTTTGGTAGCTTAAAAAGAATTAACCATTGTGTTACCTACTGGTAATACCTCCTTTAATAGTTGTGTAATTTCATTATAACACCTTTCTAGCAAATGATAATTTTCTTTTATGGTTAGTAACATAGAAACAGTTGAGAGTTATGAGTGAGAAGTATTAGGATATAACTTAAAATTAGTTGTTTAAAGCAAATCATAAAACTTTTGGGATTTTAGATTAGGAAAATCTTCCATTTGGTGTAGCCTCACAAGGATCATAAGAAGTACCTACTTCATAGTTCATACCATTGCTTGTATGTTAAAAAGATTGCCAAGTAACATTATCAATATGCATTAATTTGTTCAAATTGCAATTGTGGAAAATTAGTCCTCATTTCATTTTCCCTATGAAACCTCTAAACATATTAATTTAGGATGAATCCATATCTAAACAAATGGCAATTAATAGTCTCAATATCTAAATTCTTCATATTGTCACATTTTGTACATGGGCATCTAATTGTGTCACCAAGCATCACTTCTTATTGATAACATGCAAAATTTATAAATGCTTGTATGTCTTCTATAAAATCAGCATTTAAACCCTTTGGACCATCCATTTTATCATACATCCAACCTCAGTTTAAGGTATACATCTTGTTTAACATACATAAAGCAAACACACTATAATTGAAGTAACCAAACTAAGGAAACATAAACCATTAAAGAAAATAAGAATTGAGATTATATTCTTAACTAAAGAACTAGCTTCAATTTCTAAATTTTTTGCTAGTAAAAACTATCAAATGTGGAAATAACAAAATTTTATGCCCAAGTTGCAAATTCTATCACAAAATAACTTTAGTGAGATTATGTTATCATTTGACTGACTATATTAGGTACAATATTATTTGCATCCCTTAAGTTTTCCTTATGCCTATCAAATCAAAGTAGCTTAAGAATTGACCTAAGCCTCACTCCTCGAGTCCCGAAAGATGAGAAGGAAGTTAGAGGAATCTAAAGCCGCTTTTATTTGGTTAGCCTAGGAGGAGAGAGTTGGGCACCACCAGGTAGGAGTCGCCACCTGACGGGAGTTAGGAAATACCTTGTAGGGCTAAAACTAGAGCAGTTCGAAACCCTACTCTTATTTATAACCCAAATTAATACGAAAATTCAGTTTGAATTTATAATATTATTCTTTTTCTCAAGTGACATTTTACAATTAAAATAAATCACATATTCACATATAAGGAATTACAAAATATATTTACAAAAAAATAAATAGGTTCTTTGGAATTTAAATATCATACTAAAATCGGCCAGTTGATTGTCTTGAGAACTTTGGTTCTCGTATTCTAAT
>CANXYI010847487.1:0-12599 GCA_948208565.1 Hura crepitans | reverse complement strand
GATACAATGCTGAAATTTATTATGACTATGATTCCATTTCTTATGATGATAAAATGGATTGAAATGAATAGAAAGAGAGAAACATAAAATGAAATAAGAATAGCCCATTGAGTTACACAACATACTGGATAGGTTGATCAGTCAACTAGGGATGGTTAGTAGCTGTTAAGACATGTCGGTGTCCTCTTTCATGCTGGTGCAATGTGAGGTCTATGAGGGCCATTACACACTTTTATGCTGGTGCAGTAGTCGTGAGGTCTATAAGGTCCAATGCACACTTCATTCTAGTGTAGCAACCATGAGATCCACAAGGGCCACTACACACTTTTATGCGGGTATAGCTGCTGTGAGGTCCATGAGGGCCATTACACACTTTCATGCAAGTGCAATCAGGGTGAGGTCCACAAGGGCCACTATACACTTTTCACACGGGTGTAGTCATCATGAGATCTAAATGCAGGCCACTACATAGGGTTAAGATCCCGTTATTTAGTATTAGGGATTAAGTCTGTCAAATATGGGATAAGTTAAATGAATAATGAAATAAACGATAAAGGGAACATTAATGAAAGGAAACTATAATGTAAAGATAATATCTTGAATAAGGTATTATATATAATAAACTGTAAGAATTAACTAGAAATATATGGAAACATAGGGAATATAATAGGGCAAAAAGAAGAATAATTTGATAGTATCATAATAGGAACCTTATTATAAATAAAGAAAGACATTAACATATATAAACAAAGATTATATGAGAATGATATAACATAGCTAAAAATTCCAAGGTAATAGAAGTACATTTTGAAATATGTATATATGTATAAGAGAATATGGAAAAATATAGCTACGAAAGGAAAGAAAGATATAAGAATACGTATGTTTGAATGAGAAATAGTGGTATAAAATAGCATAATGTGTTAACACACAAAAAGTTAATGATTAAGAAAATGTACGTAAGTACCTAAATGTTTATAGGATAAACAAAGAACTATCCAATGAAATGGGAAATGCAAATTGAAAATTTATTAATAGCATAAAGTATAAGTTTCATAAGATTAGAAAATACCATTAAGCAATTTTGCTTAATATATTGGTTTTTTTCTGCTAATGCAGTGTGATACCCCAAGGATTTGTCTAAACCTAAGCTGAATTTTATAAATTGAAATTTAATTATAATATTAGGATAGTTAGTAGTGGGATGGAAAATTATCTAAGGAAGATGCATATAATTATGAACTTAACTATATTATTATGTTATACAAATAAAGATTAAGTGCAAACAAAGATAAGAGTTAAAAGGTTTAATTGCAAAACTTATGAGTATAATAGATCAAAGAGGAATAAAAATTAGAGTTGGTTTAACCATAGAAGACTAGAGTCTTTGAAAATAAATAAAAAGGGATAAAAAATGTGGCTTTTCATTGAACTTTCTACACAATTCCCATCTAAATTAATTCTTCTTCCTCTAAGGGTAAAAATACTAAGGACTAAAAGAGTGATCAAATAGCTAGTCCAAAAGAAAAGGCTAAGATAAAATTAAGTAACTTGTATAATCTTCTGGTATCATAATTCTCTTAAAGAATTAAACAAAGAAAGGTATAATAGTGTCAAGAAGCATTTCAACTTGAAGAGAAGAATTGAAAAAGCATAGATAGATATTAAGAAAGGGGGATCTAAGGATTGAATTCATTCGATCTACTTAGCAATCTTATTGTTTAAATTGTAATTTGAAGGAAGAGCACTTAATTCTTGATCGGTGGAGAAAGGAATATAAATAAAGTGTTTAGTTTTCAAAATTCATGCTTGTAATAGAGCTTTGGATAGAAAAAGGAAAAAGAGAAGAAATGAATCAGAGAAATAGAGAGAATAGTGAAAATTGAAGAGAGAAAGGAAACAAAAATAGAGAGTTAGACATAAAAGAAGAAGAATGAGGATCTTTATTAATTATTGAATCTTCTCACTCAAAATCTAAGAAAGTAAGATTAAACATTAGCCATAAGAGTAAGGAGAATTTAGTAGAGGTAGAGGAAATGAAGATTTTTAGTTGTTCATTGAGGAGTCATAGAATTTTTACATGTAGTAGTTGATTTTCAAGAGCTGGAGATTAGAGGGAAATTATAGTGAAAATGCAAGGAATGATAAGATTATTAGCAAATAATTCATAGTTAAGTTGAATTTCAATTTTGGTTTTAAAGAAAACAATTTAGGATTGATCACTCTAAAGGTGAATGACATCAATTTAATAAGGGAATTATTAGGTTGCCATGACATCCAAAATTGATCCTTGATAGGAACAGGTATGTATTCAATCTAATCTAGATTTTTAAGTAATGATCTTGAATTTAAATTAAACATTAAGGCCTAATGTGATGTAGGAGCAGGGTAAGTCTATTGTGGTTGAACATCAGAATATATAGAATTTTGACAGCAGTAGGGTGGTTACAGAATTACTGTATTGACAACTACAATGGTTAGAGGGCCTATTTGGTGTGTGGGTAAGTTGAAAATACCAAGACTCATTGAGGGATGCCATGATATGTTAGTAAGAAAAGAAAAGGGGGCTTATTTAGGTAAATTTGGGTTGAGCAATTGTAGCTAAGTTACTGTAAAAGATGTAAGAACATAAGTTGCAATTTTTAAGTCGATTATGAGGTTTAGGTAGGGGAAATTAAGGTTAGATGAGAGAGTGCAGCTAGATTAGTTAAGTGAGAGGATATATATGCCGACCATAGGTAGCAAAACTATTAGTAACAAATTAGCAAGCTTCTGTTATCAGGAACCAAGGACTATTGTAGTTATATGGGGAAGCAATATAAAAGAAGTATAGAGGGCAGCAAAAATAAAGGAAGGTTTTAGTAAGTAAATGAGAGCAATAATTGGGTTGGTATAAAAATCTTATAGCTAGTGGTTTATATTATGATCTTAAATATAAATACATCTATGCAATAACTAAAGAAAACTTAGCCATATATAGAATATGAAAAGGAGTAGAGTTTTCTAAGAAGAGAGTTAAAGGAAAAAGGGTGGACATAAGTGGAAGAGAGAGTGAAAAAGTGTTAATATGGTTTTAAACAAGTGGATAAACATGAGAAAGGTGAAAGGTATTAAAGGGTTAAGGCAATATAGGGGTGTTTATTTATTATAACCTATATGTATACTTAAGTTTATATAATAATAGAAAGATGTTGATTATTTGTAAAACAGGGAGGAGAACCATAGCATTGCAATGAAAAAGGCAAAAAAAAAAGTGGCAATAAAGTAAGATGAGGTAGGTGAGATAAGTATTCCAACCTTTTCCTATTCTTGATTAATTAAACATTGTTAGAATGAATAGTCCTCATGTAAGGCTAACATTATAGCCACAGTTATACATAAGAATTAGTTTCTTACATATCCTTAAGCAATGGTGCATCAATGATTATGCATGCTTGAGAACTACAATAAGCTACATGCGAATAATTAATCTTTAATCCATAATTTGTATGATAGAATGGCAATGCTATGGGACTATTTAATTATACTTGTTATCAATATTATAAATACATGTATTTAAGGTAGTTTTTATAAATGATAGCTCTTATGAGTATGTCATGAAAAGTTAACTAGTAATGCATTGAGTAGTGTACACATCATGATAAATTAGTTAGTTATACATGAATTATGAATTAAAAGTGTGCATTGTAGTATATACATCATCATAGCTTCTATAGACACATCAAATATAGTTAATTGACATGATAATGATTATGCAAGTAATAACAATAAAAAAACTTAGCTAGGTTGAAGGGAATACTATGTTAACATATTATGTAAAGTCATAAACATTATCATGATCATGCATTTATTCAAGGTAGAAAACTCAATTAGTTAGAGGGGAAAATGACACGTATGTGCATATATATTTTAACAAGTGAGATGAGTTATATAAGGATGGTTCAAGCAATGGTAAACATAGAGTTGATATTTGATACATGGTTTTTTTTCATAATGATCATTTGATAATAGTAGGCAACTTAATTAGCAAGCAGGGGAATTGACATTTAAGTATATGTATTCCATGAAGTGAGATATGTTATATCACTTATATATATGCAATGTAAATCATGATTTGATACGTGTTGTATGATATACATTCATAGCACTTTTTAAGGGAAAATTTAAAAGAAATAGAAGTTCAACATAAGCCTTTTATAAAGTTAAAAATAAGTAATACCTTGTTATATTATAATTTATTGGAGTTAAAATTGGGGAGTGAATTACTAGAAGCTCAAACTATAATCGATCTAATAGAGCCTGAGTCATATCTTACTAAAACTCGAGATAAGATAGGCTTCATATGTTAGGGTAGGGATTTACAGTACTACAAGGAATTAAATATACCTCTTATTAGTTATTAGCTTGGCATCATATATGCCTCTTTATCAATTATCAGTTTGGCATAGATATATCTTTTATTAGCTACTTAGCTGAGGCTATAGCTCTATTAGATTAGTGATGGCTTTAGCCTTACCATCTATCAGTTTTTCCTATTTATCCTTCCTCTATAGGAGTTTTATCTATATAATACGTATGGCTTTCTTTTAACATGATAAAAAATAAATTAATATAGCAATATGTTGGTTTTTCTCCATCATATGTAGTGGAAAAATTAAAATTTTAAGAGAAACCATCAAAGATAATGGACCTAGATAATTTAAAATTCATACTAAATGTTAAATCTAGCAGTGTTTCGTAATTTACCGTAAAAGGATGACAACAGATTCCTTCCGTGAGCTCTTCTCATTAGGTTACTACAAACCACAGTAATCCTCTTTAAAGAACACCTCCAAGGTAATCAATATAAGAATTCTTTAAAAGAGATCAACTTGTAATTCTTAATGCTAATAGGAATTACAAGCGGATGAAAGAAGAAGAAGAAGAAAAATGTGTTTTAATTGTTTTATGTAGAATTCTTTATCAAAATTTCTCCTTATGGTGGCTACGACAAAAAGGATTATTTATATTATAAATTATCCTTATTTATGTCAAATTTTACCACTTAAAATTCACCCTAAGTTAGACCAGAATGGACCCAACAATTGGGCCATTCACTGTCTTATATGCATAAGCCTTTTAATAGGCTTATGCATAATCTGCTTTGGCCCCACTTTCATTAATCCTATGTGGAACTCCTAGGCCCCATTTTGGATAAATAATTACTCTAATTTAAGGCCTTTTAAATCTTTTAAAAGCCCATAAAAAATTAAATGCAAGAATAATTAAAAGTTTGGACTCAATAAGGCTCAAGTCCATAAACCCTGATTTTGTGGACTTTTCATTTGCAAGTAGGCCTCAAGCCCATTTGCTTATTTCTTCTTCTTGATTCATCTTCCAATGATATCTCATATCATTAAAAAATTCAATCTCATTGAATCTTTCTCAAACTCTTTTTATGTGTGTTATCCTATGAGTTTCCAAAACAGCTTGGCAATACATTGTGAATTAGAGTCCTAGTCTAACTAAGACTCTATAGATTCAATCTTATTGAATCAATATCAATTCACTAATTGATATATCACTTATATACAAGTTAAGAGAGGTATCTAACCATGTATCATGACTATCCAAGTGTTGAAAATTCAAGTGGTTTGACTTAACACTTCTATATATAATTATGGTGCAATAAACTCCTTTCACCATCTTTTATCTTATCCAATTTTTTATATGAACTTGTGTCAACTCATAGCTTAACTAAGTATGTCTAATTAAGCCTTGAATATATTGTTCTAATAATTTCACCTTTATTTAATGCCCTTAGTGAATCCCATTCACACATGGCACTTTGCTCTGGCAAGAGATTCTTAAATATAGGTTACACATCAGAACTATAAGATAAACTCCCCACTGTAATCTAGAGTGGTGAATCCTTTGTTGATTACTACCCTATCTTCAAATATGTTATGCCATACCTAAACACCTCACTATGCATTTTTCTTGTTTGAAGTAAAAGTTTTAGAGTCAAAGTATGTCACTTCATATTTAAGATAGTTATTGATCTCAAGTCTAAGGATATTTGCAGCATTGATATGATGAGATACTTTCACTGACATAGATTAAGTATCCATGTAAAGATCTCATAGTGGGCTTTAGATGTACTTACTTCCTAAGTAAGCATCTACATGTTAACTCCAAGCATCTTTATGCTTACAACTTGTGAGAACTACTGCTTGATCCAATTAAGAAATATAAAATATGCTAATCTTTTTGCATTAACAATGTTCTATCTTATTAATACTATGATCAGTGATATTTAGGTGTATCACATTTGCATGCAATAAGAATCTCACATCATGAACACTTCATGATTTCCTCTGCACTGTGATTATATACCATGAACTTTATAACATGGTTTAAGACATTGCAAACAATTATAAGTAATATACAAAAGTACCATGATATAAAGAGAAATGCCTTATAGTATGAAATCACAAGGTTTAAATACATGAATACTACCCTATTACATAAGCTCTAGGGCATACTTCTAACACAATATACCTGCATACATGATTTATTTATTATAACATCTAGTTATATATGCATTCATGGCTATGCACTATAATGTGCAATAATAAGATTACATTTATAAGTAACCATGCTTATCAATTGCAAGAACATATGATCTTATGTATGGTTAAATGAGTTCTTATACATGTGCAAATCAAATGTTAGTAGCATAAAACATTCAGTTAGTATATTATATGGCTTACTTAGTTTGTTTATGCCATAAAGTTTAATAATTAAAGTAGAATAATTGCTAGAAGTCTCAGTTAATATGTTTAACAGAACCGGTAAGTAGAAACTTATATGGAATTATTAGAAATTCATTTTCTATACATGTGAGCATATTGCTAAGTTATAGTCAAAATCTAAGAATAGTTTGATTTATGAGATAGTTATTAGTGGAAATACATTAAGTACTCCAGCTATGTAAGAAATCAATTATATATAATGGTTTTATATTCTACGGTTGAGCTACAAGTAAATAAAATGCATGAAGAGGGAATCTAATACTATTCATGTGACTTGTTGTATGCACGTAACACATTTCTATGAGTGAATATAGTACTTATTAAAATAAATATTCCTATCACTGGGTCAAAACCATAAGTTAATGATAATCAAAATTTATCTAATAATAAGTCTTAATTGATAAATGTACATGGAAAAGGTAACAATTACATAACCAGATGAAGTTAATACACTTCATATGGTAGGTTTTATGATAAATTGTGTCTAGTTACTAGCAAAAAATGTGAGGCAAATTTATAGTCCTTATTAGTTATTTAGTCTATTATATAAAGCGAATAATAGCTAAATAGACAATTCATAGCAAATATTGGGAATCATAAATAAATTAAACTTTACATGTTATAACTAATATGTAATATTAGTAAGATGACTTAAAAAATCTTTGTCTATATAGTGGTTCTAATACAGCTCAAGATATGGAATTTTTCATTCTTTAATTTTTGGGTTATAACTTTTGAAAGCATTTTTTTTAATAAGCATGTACTGGAAATGTTGAATACTACTAAGCTTATTGCTTAACATCTTTAGCATTATAAGAACTAACATGGTTGTGTGCTTTTATGTAAGTTATGATATGATACCGAGGGAGGGCACCCAGCTTGAGTGGCCTTGCTAGAATCCCAAAATGTTGTGCTATAATGGAAGCCATATAGAGTAGTAGCATGTAACGTACATGATAAAAATAATGCATAATAATATACCATTGTCTCATAATTTTATGTACAAGCATAACTAAAATAGCATGTGACTGTAAACATAATCACAACACACGAACTAAGAAGACTCACTAAGTTTGATCATGTCACTCTTGGTTAAGGGTAGGGTTAAAATGAGAAGTATGCTTGTCTTATTTAATTAAAGGTTTACCTAATTTTGTGTTTGGTGTATAAGGGAGTCATTGCTTTCATAGTAAGTATACTTACCCAAATTAGATAGACAAATCACATCCTCAAATCGTCATGGGACAATAGCCCCATTACTTGTTATCATGTTATCTTGTGTGCTTAGTAGGAAACCAATAGTTTATTGGTATTTTATATTGCATAGAATTAATTTTTCTTCAATAGGTCAAAATTTTTGGTAGGTTTTTGAATAATCGTTATGCTACCAAAATTTCATCTCATAGTCTAGTATAGTAGAGTGATGTCTCTCTATTCTAGTTCTAAAGGGAATTAGATTGTTAGAGGATATTACATGTAAGTTATTGATTAAGCCAGGCTAAATGGCAGATCTAGTCCCAGCAACAATAAAAGCTTGTGTAATAATAGAACAGGTAAAAAAAGTCCACCACTAGCATTATTTATGTGTTGAATGTGTACTTGCATCATTATTAGGTAACCGACACTTAGAACCATATGTGCACATTTAGTGTATCAGTAGTTTTAGATTATTTGTATAATTTATTAAGCATGTAGATGATAGTTGTATTAATGCTTACTAAATATTAATGATATTCTTATTATGTTTTTGCATATGTTACTTGATGTGTTGAATACATGTTACATTATAAGTTATGATAATTCTACTGTTGCATAAATTGTGATAAAATGAATCTACTAAATTAATTTAACTAAGTAAAAGTAAATGAATAAAGGAAAAATTGAAAACCAAATCAAGCATGTGACATCCTATATCTAAACTAGCTATCGATCAAATATAAAGGTGTTACATATGTTAAGTTATTCTGACTCTAACCCTTAATCCTATACCCATGAGGTATAAATGTATGAACAAGTGGACCTTGAGTCAATTAAAGCTAATACAATTAATAAAAAGGTTAGAATGTACCTACAATCACATCAGGTGAATCGACCTCCTCTTAAGCTTAGATAGCATACTGACGAGTTAGAGCTTTAACCTCGGTTCTATCAATTATCTCTAAGTTACCCCTTTGGGAATCTCCTATTTTGTCACCCTGATCTCTTTTTTGTCCTCATGTAAAAGCTAGTGATAAAACCTAGAATCAAGTAGAGGCTACTAGTTTCTTTGGATAATCTCTGATTAAGTGCTCTTCAGAACCACACCAAAGTAGACTCTTGGAATCTTCTTCCAACAAATGCCCTTATGTCTTTTCCTATAATGGTCACATCTAACGAGGGCACTTTTGGCAGTGGACACATGTGTACTAGTAGTTTGTGTCTATTGTTAAGGCTTGATTTGTATCCTTATCTAGATCTCTGAGTCTACCTCTGTGTTTTTTGAGTAATCTAATTTCCTCTTTACCTCTTTTTGCCTCAAGGGTAGAACTAGCTTGACCTTGTGCAAATGACCTCTTTTTTTGGAAATTTCCTTTTTCTCCTTTTATATTTCTTTTACTTTATATACTCTACTACAAGGGTAGGGAATTCTCTAATCTTCATCAGTGCTGCATGTAATATATTGTCATGGTTGAGGCCTTTTTCAAACCTCTTGACATCTTTAGGCATGATCTCTTTAGCATATCAACTCAATATGGTGAATTCTTTCTCACACTCAGTTATAAACCTATGCCTCTACTTCAGGTCTAAGAATTCTTATCTCTTCATTTACAAATAGTTTTTGATGATATACTTCTCAAATTCCTTTAAGAAAAAGTCCCACATCAACTTTTGTAGTGTCTTATGTTTAGAAATATTATCCCACCATCTGTAAGCTTTTGTTCGTAATAGAGATATGGCATAAATAACATTTTTCTCTAGTTACATTGTAACTACTAAGGAATTCTCATTGTCTTTTCTAGCTAATATTCAAATAACTGTATCATCAAATTCTATACCCATAAAATCTTTTACCTCTATTTTCTTGATTCTTTCCAAGTATATCTTTTAAAGGGCTTGTGATGGTAAAGGTAGCTACATCGATGGTGAAAGAGGTATAACGACTATTGTGGCTTGTCTGAGTAAATCAACCATTTATTGGAGTAGGGCTAGTTGTGCTTGAACTACTTGTTTAACATCTCCTAGCGTTGAGGATTTAGCCTTTGCAACTGCATTAACTATGGTGGCAGCGTGGCTTTTAACCTCTTCTTGCTCATCTTTGATCTATACAAAAGAACAATTTATTAGCCTTAAGCAATATAGGTTTATGAAGTACATGTTTTTAAACCTAAGGTACTCATATGTACTTTTATATTCCAAGGAATGCCTAAACTTGTTCTTAGGATAAGACAACTTTTAGGCCAAGAAATAGCCACTATGAGTTTTTGGTAATGCCATTACGGCCAGCGGCATGAATCATATCTTTTAGCCATTTTTAGATCAGTTTGTTGTTGTTTTTATTAATGACATCCTTGTAGATTCTAAGAACCAAGATGAACATGAGAGGTAGTTGAGAACTATCCTACAGATGCTAAAAGTTAAGAAGCTCTATGCCAAACTTAGTAAGTGTGAGTTTTGGCTTGATGAAGTGTCTTTTTTGTGTCACATAGCTTGAGCAGATGGCACTAAAGTTGATCTTGGCATTATTGAGGCAATTATGGAATGGAAGTCACCTAAGAACACCACAGAGATCAAAAGTTTCTTAGATTTGATAGGTTATTATAGAAGGTTTGTCAAAGGGTTTTCTCTAATTGCTGCTCCTATGACATATCTTTTAAAGAAGAATGTGAAGTTTGTATAGGATAACAACTGCAAAGAGAGCTTTAACAAGTTGAAGAGTATGTTAACAAAGGCTTTAATCCTAGTTCAACTAGTATTAGGGAAACAGTTCACCATTTACAATAATGCTTCATTGAATGGGTTAAGTTGTGTGCTTATACAAGAAGGCAAAGTTATAGCCTATGCTTTTAGGTAGCTAAAACCTCATAAGAACTATCTCACTCATGATTTGGAGCTTGCAGCCATAGTGTTTGCTCTAAAGATTTAGAGGCACTATCTTTATAAGGAAAGATGTTATGTTTACACTGACCATAAGAGTTTGAAGTATCTTCCCACTCAGAATGAGTTAAATTTAAGGGAAAGAAGATTGATGGAGTTAATAAAGGATTATGATTGGCTTATTGACTATCATCTAGGGAAAGCTAACATGGTAGCAGATGCTCTTAGTAGAAAGTTCATATTAGCTTTGAGAGCCACATAGTTTGAAGTTGATTGATTAAAGGGATTTTTAGCAGAACTGCAAATCAAGCCAAGTTTGCTACAACAAGTGAAAGATGCTCAAAAGGATGATCATAAGCTAATAAACATTATAAGTTTGATTCAAAAAGGGAAGCCTACTGAGTATAAGATTAAGAGTGATGGTTATCTGTATTATCATGATCGTCTCTATGTACTGAATAGTGAAGATATGAGAAAGTAAATCCTATAAAAGGCTCATAATATACTGTATTCTATGCATCTTAGTAGTAATAAGATGTATTAGGATTTAAAGATATTTTATTAGTGGCTATGCATAAAGAGAGATGTAATTAAGTACATGACTAAAAACCTTTTTACTAGCAAGTTAAGGCTAAGCATCAAGTTCTATCTAGATTACTTCATCTTATAGCAATTCCAAAATAGAAATGGGATAGAGTTACTATGGATTTCATAGTTGGGTTACCGATGATGAGAAATAAGTGTGATTCAATTTAGGTAGTGGTTGACAGATTGACTAAGCCAACACACTTCATACCAATAAAGATGGATTTCTCTTTAGAGAAGCTAGTAAAGTTGTATATTAATGAGATTATTTGATTGCATGGTGTGCCATTGTTTATCATATTTTATTAAGATCTGAGGTTTACATCAAGGTTTTAGAAAAAGGCTTCATAATGCCTTAGGTACTCAACTCAACTTCGACATGGCATTCCATCTGTAAACAGATAGCTAATCAGAGAGAAGAATTCAAATTCATGAAGACATGTTGAGAAGCTATGCCATTGAGTTTAAAGGAAGTTGGGACTATTATCTTTCATTACTGGAGTTTTCCTATAATAACAGTTATCAAGCTAGCTTAGGTATAAAGCCTTATAAGGGAGAAGATGCAAAATTGCTTTGTGTTAGAGTGAGTTAAGTGAGAACAAGCTTATGAGGCTAGATTTGATTAAAGATGATAAAAAAAAAAGTGAAGATTATCAAAGATAGGCTTAAGGCCGTTAAACAGACAAAAATCTTATACAGATTTAAAAAGAAGAGATATCTAATATAAAGTAGGAGACAAGATGTTTCCCTAAGTATCTCAATGAAAAAAAGTGTTAAGATTTAGCAAGAATGGTAAGCTAAGTCCATAATTTGTTAGCCTATATAAAGTAACTGAATGTGTGGGATCAATAGCTTATAGATTAGCTTTACCTCCTAAGCTATAATAGATGCATGATGTTTTTCATATGTTAATGCTTAGGAGATATAGATTGGATCTATCACATATGCTATCAGTGAAAAAAGTAGAGATACAACTAGATCTATCCTATGAAGAAGAGCTAGTGAGAATCTTAGCTTAAGAAGTTAAATAGTTATAGAACAAAGCAGTGCCACTAGTGAAGGTACTGTGGTGACATCATGGCATGGAAAAAGCAACCGAGGAAAGAAAGGCTCAAAGGAAAGATCAATTTCCCCATCTATTTGAAT